>VZTO01006788.1:0-44378 GCA_013400615.1 Syrrhaptes paradoxus
CGTGCATTCGTATAGAAGCACTATATGCAATTTGGAGAGAGACCTTGCGTGTCTCATCTCCGTTTTCAGATAGGGAATTTATGAAAGCATAACTTTAAATGAGGTAAAACTTTTTTATTCGGGATGATCAAGTATTTTACAGCTGATGGATTTACAATTGCTGTGTAAAAGAACAGAAACCATTTTCACATCTTCAGTGTGGCTATTTAGTACTGTACAGTCAAGTAAAGGAGAGCTGTAACTAAAGAGAATTTCACTGACATATATATCTGTGATGTTCGTTCGGAAAAAAAATTGCTGAAATACTGTGAATCGAAGGTATGCAAGTTGGATCTTTGAGCTTGGACATGTAGTCCTACTTTGCAGTAATTTTGCACATAACTGTACTGATTCCTGTTCACTGCTGTGTACTCTGAGAAGGTAACTGAGCCCAGAAATTTGTATCTGAAATGCATATGTTTAAGTTTAACAGTGTGAAGAAGACTGCTTTTGTGTGTAGGACATAAGACTTGGATTCTGGATCTATGCATCACTCCATAACTTGGCAGGTGGCTTCACACACAACCTTGAAAAATAAATCAGCGACTGACTGCTTTTCTTCAAATATTTGTAGGAAGATCAAGTCAATAGCACTAATACATATATATATATATATATATATTTATATTTTTGTGTGTGTTTTGCTGCTGTAAGGCTTGGCGTCCCAGTATCACAATTTCTGAATTATCGGACCGGGGTAATATTGTCTCCTAGGCTTGTCTTTTGAGTGTCTTTTAATTCAGGACTGGTTTGTATTTGTATAGGTGGTCCTAGTGGTGCTGTAGCAGTGATAATCTGAGTATATATGGGTTGAGAGAGAGCTAATTCTGTATTAGATGAGATAGTATAAGACTTAGGATATTTTCTTGGACATCTGGATGTGACCATAGCACAAATTAAGACTAGCAGCAATGCTTATTGAAAGTTCAGAACTGTACTTGTAGAGACAATTCCTGCATGAATGACTGTGCTCAATGTGTCAGCGTTTTGAAGGTTTTTATGACTGCACTACTGCTTGCTTGCTTTTTTTTTTCCTCTCTTCCTTCCTCTTCCCTCTTCCTTCCTCTTCCCTAATCACTTGTTATCATCTTATTCTTCCTGCAGTGTGAATTTTTCATTGCATTGCATTATTCAAAGCGTGCATGACCACATCTAGGTTGTATATGAACGTGTGATTTGTTTTTTTTTTTTTATTACAGAGATGTGATAAAGAGAAGAAGTTCTTTCAGTGATGTGTGTATGTAAACTTATGTCTTACAGTAGATTTGTTTTGGAAATATAATCAGTAAGGAAATGACTACCTACTCTACAGCTTTACTGAATGAGTGAATGATAGTAATAAACAATAACCAGATGTTGCTCTAAAATATAAATTATAAATTTTAATACCATCTGGAAATGGAGTCTTTTACTTTCTCTTGATGCAACTGATAAACGTGAAAGAATTAATCAAGATATGTTTGTTTTTCAAAAAAAATGTTCCCCTGATCCAAGAAAGGCAATGTTTGTTTTTTGGGGTTTTTTTTGTGTTTTGTTTTTTTTTTTAATACGTCATTAACAGATATCTGCCATTCTTTAATGCTGTATCTTAAAGCATCTTCCAAAGATGCTTTTAAAAAATAAGGTTAAAAGCTCAGGTATGTTAGGAAAATCCTTATCCCGAAATTCTGTGGTGGTCTCGTGTCCCTGTAAACATATAGTTTAAATTTTGCAATATATATACACTAGTGGTAATGGCAATGTTTAGGATACAGCATGGTCCACTCAAATAAATGGGAGTAAACAGATACAATTTTTAAGGCTCTTTTGGTACTTCTGGTATTCATCAGCTCGGTGGACTAGGAGATTTACTTTTTTGGTGTGTCTTCTGTTTCTGATAAGATAGCCTGTGCTCTCAAAGCTAGGAGTCGTCTTTTTATTGGTGAGGTCGCACAGCACTCAGTAAAACACAAGAGTTTTTCTCTTGTAGAGCCTGGGGATGGAAAGTTTAAGAAAATACTTGGGATTATAAGGATTTCAAAGCTCTTTTTAAAATAGTTGTAATAACCCTTTCCAGCGAGGATCTAGTAAACCTTTGCATTACTATGAGTACGGCTAGCTGGCATGACTATAGTGGGACTTGTAATTCTAGAAAGATTTGAAATCTGCCTGAATTTTGTTCATTTTCAAAGAGCTATTATGAAGTGATTGCACTTGCAGAAGTTATTTTGGTTTTGTTCTTGTTTTTTTTTTTCCCTATTGAGTGTATTCAGACTTGCCAGTAATTACTAAAGTCCTGCAAACTGCTTGGAGACAGGCTTGTCTTAGCCTTTCTAGATGCACACCTGGATGCTGTGTTTTGCTAGAAATCACCTTAGTTTTCACTCCTCTGTCTGTGGAGTGCTGGACCAAGCTTATACTGCTTGTTAGCAAGTTGGGAGTTTTGCTGGGCATCACAAAGCAGTTTCAGGTGTGATGTGATTCAGCTGTACCACAGCCCATCACTAGAGCTATGCTGGATATGTTACATTTTCTTCCTAAGCGGAGACTAAAACCAAGGGGGACTCAATTTCTATGGAAATAGCTGTCATATAGTCCATTCTGTAGCTCATTGTAGCCCCAAATTAGATAGAATAGATGTTGGAGAGCGGTTTTTTGTGCTACTGGTTATCCCTTTGCTCTCCCTGCCTAACTGCTGCTGTTGATTAAGATTAATCCCAAAGCACATCAGAATTAAAAAATTTTGCATTTTTATTGTCTTTGGGGGGAAAAAAAAAAACCCTTTTATCTCTGAATTGTGTGGAAAATAGAAGTTGTTATTCTCAGTGGGGTAAATGCCTGAAGCAAGGCAATCAATTGCATTAAGCTGTAAATCTGGCTGCCATGGTGATGTTGACAATTGTAGGCTGTTTTGAATGTACGCTGAGAGAAAACCCAAACAAAACAGATTTGTCTTCATAAAGTACAATAATCTGTGCAGTCCATAGGAGAGAGGTGGAGTTGTCTGAGTACAAAGAGATTTGAATGTAAAAAGTTAGAGTTGTGAGATTTTTTTCATCTAAGTAAGAATAAAGGTGGAAAAGTCTTTAGGAAAAAAAAATCTTTAATATGTTATCAACTAGACAAAATAGAAATTTTTAGTGACAAAAGCCACAGCTGTACTGGCTGAGACTTCCAATTCCTCCCAAAGAGCTGGAACCATAAGTTTTGCTGTTTGATTTAGTGTGACCATTCAAGGCAATTTTCAAGCATTTCCTTTTTGAAATTTGCAATTAAACAAAGCGCCACAAGTGGTCACCGTGCTGTCACTGTCAGGGAACTGGGTAAGAGAATGGGCACAAAAAATAACTTTGACCTGTTCTCAGTTGTATGTTTCCAGATGTATTAACCTGTGCTGATTCCCTAAATATAAGTAGTCTGGTAGTAACTGGCTGCACTTTTTGTCTAGTAGTTGTCTTTCAGTTGGGAAGACAAAGCACGTTTTTCACTTATCTGTTTTATCTGTAATGTTTTTACATGCATGTGATCAGCTGATCTTCCTATTTCAGCACCCCTTGGTGACTTGTTGCAAACATGGTAATAAAATAGTATATAAGCAATGACACTCTTGTACTAGAGGTAGTTTGAGATACAAACTACATGTGAACTTATGTGAAGGAGTAGCTTTATTGGTCATGGTCTAATGCTTTTCGCTAGAGCTGTTGAAATACTTCAGTTCATAATCTCAGTAATTTAGGCAACAGCAAATGATGGAGAAAATGTCCTTCCACTGAGTTTCCATCTGTCTCCCCCAAACACACACGGTCTCACATGCGCACACGTACGTGTGAGAGGGCTTGTGCTGAATGTTGCTGGCAGTGTTAGTGTGAGTTATCTGACTTAAAAATTGCCAACAGCTCTTTTTGCTAATTAGGAAGAACCCAGGGAATGAGAATTTTTCGTGCCTTTATCCCTGTCACCTTGCAGGTGTACTCTCAATGCTATTTATTTTAATGAGAGAGAATAACACACAGAAGGGTAAGAAAAGATGTTCATTTACACTCTATTTTTAAAAGTCAGCCAGAAGTACTCTGTCTGATCTTAAAAATCTAAAAGTTTGTCAAAAATAAATGATTCTGTCATTTCTTGTTCTTAAGAGAGGTTCCTTTCACTGGGCCACTAAGATGCTTAGGGGCCCACAACATCCGACATTACAGAGAGATGCAAAGACACTTGTTTTGTTCACCCTGAGAAGAAGGATCTTTTTGCATTCTTTTTACTACCTAATATCTTGTGGGGAAGGTGCAGCCGACTCCTCTCAGATGCATACAAAGCAAGGGTAGAAAGCAGGACGATAGGACTACTTAACCTTCTGTGATTCTATGAAATATCTCAAAAGAAAAATGGGGACATCAAGGAAGCACTTTATATTCTATTTTGACTTTTTGAAATTGTTACATTTTAACATTAGACTTAGAAAAAGCTTTTGGAAGCTTTTTGGGTACTTGGGGAGAAGGTGATAGGCTGTAGCATATGCATTTAGTGATATGAAGACTGGGTCACATATGGAGAAAGTCACTAATTATTCAGCTTCACTAGGAAGCCTCTGCAAGAAGATAGCTTTGGTGTTTTAAAAATGGCAGGAAGGTCTCAGGAAAAGTATGAGCACTTGAAAAATTGCTTTAAAATGGTACTTTATAATAGTAAGTGTCTCTGTGAGTAATGATGTGATGGCAATTGAAGGCTGCTATAGGAAAAGGATGTCCAGGTAACTTATTTCTTTGCTATGAAGCAGTGTTAAAGTGTGGCACTTGGCTTGTAAAGGTCTTTATTTGGCTGATTTGCTATTATAGAGAAAAAGGGACAGATTTTTAGTTCCCAAAGTCCTTTTCCAGGACCTGGGTACCTGGAAGTTTGTTAGTCTCTCCCATTTGTATTAGCTTAATAAAGAATAAATAGAAAGGATTGCACACCTGGAGAGGAACAGTGACTCTATGGCCAAAAGCAGATAGTGGTGTAAATATCCAGCAAATGTTGCCAAATATTTACCGTAGTTTATTGTGTAGGAAAAACAATTGTCAGTTTATACTGGTTTTTTGAATAAAGTAGAATTAATGTTTATTTTTCAGGTGAAAATCTTCCGCACGTTTACAGAAATGGTTACACTGAAGTTTTGCATTTAGCTTGCTTTGTATAATATACTCTGCTTTGTAGATCTGAACTTCACTTTACGGTGCAACATTTTTTTTTCCCAGCATTTTGTCACGTTGGTTCATTATAAAGTCTGTCTATTGATATAGTCAATGCAGCATGAAATTATATTTAAAGTGACAACTTATCATTTTTACAAGTTTTTTTTTGTGTTGAAAATAACATTTTATGGTGGTTTTTGGTATCTAATACCTTTGACGTTACTAAAATTATTCCATAAACAAAGGCATGTCTTTTGGAAAACCTACCTTGCTCTGGTAACAAGAATTCTAGAAAAAAAAAGCAGTGCAAGTTAGAGAAACATAACAGAGATGAAGTTCAATGACTATTAAGTGGAGTTTTCCAGTGGGATGCTGTTTTGTGACAAACTGTAAGTTGTCTGCATTACTGCATGGAAAATATTTATCTCCATGTTTTTACACTTCTGCAAAATTTCTTATTATATTTAATAATTTTGAAAATAATTCGTGTTATGGAGGTTGTTTCCGATCAACACAATTGAAAGTAGTCTTTTTGTAGAGTAAGGAGAAGATACTTGTCGATGTGGGTGGCTTTAACATCTGCTTCTGGTAAAGATTATAATGATGGTTGTCTGATACCAGGGAAGTGATTAGTCTGAATTCCAATTTCTTTATTTGAAGAGTTGGATTACTGGAGATAGGGTCGTTTAGGTGTTGTCTTCTTCCTGCTGTTTACATGCCTTTGGCCAAAATTCAGTTAACATAGTGATGTGCATCTTGGCTCGAAATGAATAACATTTGATTTTTTGAAGTATATAGAAGAAATACTTAAAAATAAAAGCACAGTTCAGACAGTAGCTGAAGATAATAGTGTTTCTATGTCTTTATTTCAGTAAAAACTGAGGTGAATTCAACTTGAGATTCAATTCATCTGAAATTCAATTTACCCAAATTCTGTTTTACTGTAGTACATACCTGTCAGTACTATAGAAACATAACTCCTGTAGGTCTTGAGGAATTTGAGTTAAAGGTGTTTTGTATGCATATAGCTGGAAAACAGAACGGAATTGGTAGATAGGAAAGCATAGATCGGTGCGGTGCCAGCTCTATCCCAGTGGTGGACTTTCTGGGTCCACAGTGTGTTTCAGAGAGAGATAAGTTGATAAAAGGCATTAACAGTAGGGAAATCAACCTCCCCTTGAGCCTAGTGCCGGAATAAGTCCATTTCTATCCATGCATGAGTTTTGAATTTATTTGTATACTTGTCGCTGCAAAGCCCTGTGAGGAAAAACACGGCTCACCTCTGATATGTTGTTTTGTTTTACAGGAAAAGGCTCAGAGCTTTCAGAAGGCTCTTGCTTCCCAAGCGGATAAATCCACGCAGACAGAACTTGTAGGCCATGATGTAAGTAGCTGTATCAAACAGTATTTTCTTTATCATCTTGATGGGTGTTCAGACTTCTGTCAGCCTGTTTGCCTGTGCTGCTCCTGTGTCCACGCATTGACTTAGTGGGATTTACTGGAAAACCATTCGTCCTTTGCTCTTAAATGTTTCTCAAATCCCTTCTGAAACATGAGAAGATAATGACAGCTACCTGCCAGCATACCAATGCCCTTTTCATTTTATACTTTACAAAGAGCTGAGAATTAGCATAGTGAATGTGGAGGATATGTATTAGTGGTTTCTAATTTATTTTTTCAGTATTTATTTATGCACTTATTGGAAATTTAATGATGTTATTGTGTTTATAATCACCATATGTTGTCCAAACAATATCTGAATTTTGGAAGATAATGGAATAAATATGATTTTGCCAAGTGGTGTTAAAGTTCTGTTTCCTAAAGAGCATCTGTCAGAATTTCTCCTAGAAGGTGAATTGATAGTATGTATTCTCATGCAAGAACATAGTCAAGGAAATTCCCTTAACTGTAGGAATATATATTTTTTTCNATACTGGTTTTTTGAATAAAGTAGAATTAATGTTTATTTTTCGGGTGAAAATCTTCTGCACGTTTACAGAAATGGTTACACTGAAGTTTTGCATTTAGCTTGCTTTGTATAATATACTCTGCTTTGTAGATCTGAACTTCACTTTACGGTGCAACATTTTTTTTTCCCAGCATTTTGTCACGTTGGTTCATTATAAAGTCTGCCTATTGATATAGTCAATGCAGCATGAAATTATATTTAAAGTGACAACTTATCATTTTTACAAGTTTTTTTTTGTGTTGAAAATAACATTTTATGGTGGTTTTTGGTATCTAATACCTTTGACGTTACTAAAATTATTCCATAAACAAAGGCATGTCTTTTGGAAAACCTACCTTGCTCTGGTAACAAGAATTCTAGAAAAAAAAGCAGTGCAAGTTAGAGAAACATAACAGAGATGAAGTTCAATGACTATTAAGTGGACTTTTCCAGTGGGATGCTGTTTTGTGACAAACTGTAAGTTGTCTACATTACTGCNGTCGATGTGGGTGGCTTTAACATCTGCTTCTGGTAAAGATTATAATGATGGTTGTCTGATACCAGGGAAGTGATTAGTCTGAATTCCAATTTCTTTATTTGAAGATTTGGATTACTGGAGATAGAGTCGTTTAGGTGTTGTCTTCTTCCTGCTGTTTACATGCCTTTGGCCAAAATTCAGTTAACATAGTGATGTGCATCTTGGCTCGAAATGAATAACATTTGATTTTTTGAAGTATATAGAAGAAATACTTAAAAATAAAAGCACAGTTCAGACAGTAGCTGAAGATAATAGTGTTTCTATGTCTTTATTTCAGTAAAAACTGAGGTGAATTCAACTTGAGATTCAATTCATCTGAAATTCAATTTACCCAAATTCTGTTTTACTGTAGTACATACCTGTCAGTACTATAGAAACATAACTCCTGTAGGTCTTGAGGAATTTGAGTTAAAGGTGTTTTGTATGCATATAGCTGGAAAACAGAACGGAATTGGTAGATAGGAAAGCATAGATCGGTGCGGTGCCAGCTCTATCCCAGTGGTGGACTTTCTGGGTCCACAGTGTGTTTCAGAGAGAGATAAGTTGATAAAAGGCATTAACAGTAGGGAAATCAACCTCCCCTTGAGCCTAGTGCCGGAATAAGTCCATTTCTATCCATGCATGAGTTTTGAATTTATTTGTATACTTGTCGCTGCAAAGCCCTGTGAGGAAAAACACGGCTCACCTCTGATATGTTGTTTTGTTTTACAGGAAAAGGCTCAGAGCTTTCAGAAGGCTCTTGCTTCCCAAGCGGATAAATCCACGCAGACAGAACTTGTAGGCCATGATGTAAGTAGCTGTATCAAACAGTATTTTCTTTATCATCTTGATGGGTGTTCAGACTTCTGTCAGCCTGTTTGCCTGTGCTGCTCCTGTGTCCACGCATTGACTTAGTGGGATTTACTGGAAAACCATTCGTCCTTTGCTCTTAAATGTTTCTCAAATCCCTTCTGAAACATGAGAAGATAATGACAGCTACCTGCCAGCATACCAATGCCCTTTTCATTTTATACTTTACAAAGAGCTGAGAATTAGCATAGTGAATGTGGAGGATATGTATTAGTGGTTTCTAATTTATTTTTTCAGTATTTATTTATGCACTTATTGGAAATTTAATGATGTTATTGTGTTTATAATCACCATATGTTGTCCAAACAATATCTGAATTTTGGAAGATAATGGAATAAATATGATCTTGCCAAGTGGTGTTAAAGTTCTGTTTCCTAAAGAGCATCTGTCAGAATTTCTCCTAGAAGGTGAATTGATAGTATGTATTCTCATGCAAGAACATAGTCAAGGAAATTCCCTTAACTGTAGGAATATATATTTTTTTCCAGTTTTTTTAAATGAATGTATTATCTCTGTGGGACATGGCTTGAATATGTGAGAGAGATTTCTTTGTTTATATGAGTCGTCTTGAATAATCTTTGATTAAGAATGCCAGAATGCAGAATATTTAACCTCGTTCTGTTCTGTGATTTGAGCAAAATCTAACAGTACTTCTTACCAAAGACTGTTCTGCAAAATAAGGCTGTGGTCCTGCCTTGGTGTGTATCAACATGCTGCTTCAAAATTATGAAAGAAGACTGGAAGAAGGTTTTGAAACCTTCCTTTCAGTATGTTTTGTTTCAGTGGAGCATTAAATTTTTGTATTCTGAGTCTTTGCATAGTCTTTTGATGATAGAAACATAAAAATTTCACTTTTCATTCTCAAAATGTTGTTGAAGCAAACTACACTGGTGTTTTTTTCAGTCTGTCTTTTAGGATGATTCAAGTCAGGAGTACTAATTTTTTTTTAAAAAAGTAAAATACTTGGGACAAAAATGTATTTATAATTATTTTTATATTAGTCAGCACTTGTGGGTTGAGTTTAGGGCATTTTTTTGAGTATTTTTTTCTTTAGGGTAAATAAGTCAGTGCTTTTCTCAGTGTACCTGTCTACACTGATTTCTTGTTTGTGGGTTGACAAATATGAACCGTAATATTCTACTGTGTCTGTGAAATGTCTCCTGGAATTTACTGAAGCTGTGAGGTGTATGTCTTAATGGTGAAAATCCCATCATATTCAAAAAATACATGAAAATATTTTTTTATGTTGCAATGTTATGTCCCTTTCCTCTGGGACTAATTATCTTCAACAGCTACTTACATTGTAGGTGTTAAAGAAAATTCTTCCACTAAAAGAGAATAAGCAATTTGTAGGGTTGGTTGTGGTTTTTGGGTGGTTTGGTTGTTTGTTTTTGTTATTTGTAAAGATGTGATTTATGCATGTGTTCTCTCCCAAATCAAATACATGGTGCCTCATGCTGCAGAGATTTGTGCTGTTAATGGATATTTTCTTTTTTTTTTTTTTTTAATTTTTCCAGTCTGTGTTCCCTTGGAGTTTGTGGCAGGAGGAGGTCTTCTGTCAGTAAAGTAAATGATTGCCAACTCTGCAATAAAATTAGAACCCCTTCCCCCAAACAGATACGGTTTTCTGTCTAACATCTGAGTATTAAAGAGAATAATAACAACAGTAATTTAAATAAATCCTTTTCTTTAGCGGCATTCTCTTCAAGATTAGTGGAACACAGTTTTCAGCCTTCCCTGGTGAAATGCCTCTACCAAGTCATGGTTACAATCATGTATTTTCAATGCTAGGACAAAAAGAAACCTGGAATGTTTTTGTATGGAACAACGCATCCACCTGTATTTACCTTGTACAGAGTACTTGTGCAAATTGCATTACAAGGAATTGATTACAGAGAAAGTTCAATTAATGTGCAGAAACAAGACATGCTTACTATATGATCATTATGAAGGGAATTCCGTGAAGAAGAATGTGCAAATAAATAGAATTAACACTTTTTGTAATATTGGTAAAAACTTTTGGTCATTTATTTATTGGATTGTGCAGCTTTTCTTCCAAGGATAGCTATGACAGGTAATGATAGGGTCAACTGTTTCTGTTGAAACCAAGTGGTAATTCCATTTGTATTCTTTGCTTTTATATGACATTTTAAAGAACAAGTTGTAATCCTGGCAAGTAGTATCTGCACGTCATTTTATTCAGGATGTGTGTAAATGTGTATAACTACAAAAATATTGTGCTAATGTGAAATTAAATAGAAAAACACAAACCAGAGAGTGCAAGATACGATCTTCACTCCATTAGTCACACGTTCTGAAAATAGCATACATGGAATACTTAAGATCTCTAGTTTAACAGGAAAGCAGAAAATTTAAGTTCTTTCCATCATCACTACAGATTTGCTGCTGCAGAGAAAACAAACAGAAGTCACCTGATTTATTTCTCCTTAATGCAACTCTAGAAGCTAACAAAAGTAGGATAAGGGTGTTATCAGGATTTTGCTTATCATTATTTCATCCATGGTGTGCAAATATTGATACACACTTCAGAAGGTAGCGTTTCAGAAATCCTTATGGTAGTGCTTCTATGAATAGTCGGTTTGATATTCTTTCATATTCTTTTATTTCGTGGTATAAAGTCCATAGTTGTCTGGTTTGCAGTGGAAAAAAAACCTGTGGCAGGTTAGCTGCCCAATGAAAGCAATGCTCTGTTTTGTTTGACTTTTGGACAATGTATCCAGTAGCTGAGAGACTGTTCTTTAGCCTCGGTGTTCATTTAGATGTGTTGTTAAAAGTAAATGGAAATTCTCACTTGGACTTAGATGAGGAAAGAATCCTTTTGTCCATAGGGTATTCCGTAATTAAAAAAGGCTAGAGGCTATTCTATAGGAGGGAATGGGTGAAGAGGGAAGAAATGCAATGTTTCAATGGGAAAAAAATGTTCTTGTCTCCATGGAGCTGCTCTGAAAAAGTTTCAACAGTGTTGACTGAGTGTGTTGGGTAAGCATTTGAAAGGTTCCCAGAATGGCAGTTAATACAGCATATCTGATGTTAGTGGATATAACATAATTACAGTCAGGTCCTGGCTGTCAAGATGATCAGCAAAGTTTGGATCATGCAATCTCCTGCAGTACTTGTAATTTGTTGGATACTACTTCTGATAGATGTCTCTGTTTTCTCCCATGCAGCACAGTGAGATTTTTCAGCTGGAATTGCTTTAGAGTACTGTATTAGCAAGCAAGTGGAAACTAAGGTCTGTAGCAGTAAAGATAATGGTTCTCCTAAAGAACTGTTTGAACTGGAAACCACACTGCTTAATCTTTTCTATATTAACATGATGTAATATGAAACTTCATTATGGAATTAAAACATAAAGTTTCAAATAAGTTTTGATAAGGAAGGAAAAGGTCTTCCTTGATGAGAAGTGCTGCAGTTTCCTTAAGTGATTAACATGACCACTTTGCTACTTGACTAAATTGAACGGAAAATATCAAGCCAGCTGCCATGTGTATTCGAGGGAAGACATTAGAAAGTAATCCAGGTTTCCTAGAAAGCTAATTGCTTTCTATTGCAGAATGTCGAGGGATGTTCACCTTATGATAGTCCTGAATTTATTCTGTTTTCCAGTATGCATACTGACGGTCATTTAAAGCACGTTGGGAGTTTTGCAGAAAGAGCCATGTGCGCAACAGATTGATGTGGGAGAATGCTAAATAATAAATGATTCAAGTGTCTTAAGTAATCTGTACCAATTTAACCTCCTTCACTTTCCTTTGTTTGCAAAGCCTCATTTTATTGAAAGATCAAGGAATCTGACTGTATCAGTCTTCGGATGAAGAGAATTTGTGCTTAATTTTGTTCTACACAGTAGAAATTGCTAAGAGCTGACGTGATTCCCACAATGTTTTCTTTGTGTTGCCTTGTGCTGATGTTATTGGTTTCACGTCTCAGAACTGGCTATCCTGTTAGCTCTTTGTCTTTCATACTGGGAGTAAAACTAGTGCAAACAGGTTTTGGATTGTTCCTTAACTCATTCCCCATTTAATGAGAATCCTTTCCAGTTTAGTGGTCCTTACATTTTCTGTTATTCTTCTAGATCCTCAGACAACAAACTGATGTGGTGTTGCTCCCAATCTGCTTACTGTTTGATTTGCATAGCTACAAACAAAAATTACCTTTCCTTGGTGATCTCCAGCCTTGAGTTTACAAGTGCCAAGTGATACACGAGTAGGTACGGACCCTAAACACCTGTACCACCATGCACTATTAAAATTAATAGGTATCCATACTAACACATTTTTGGTGGTATTTGCTTTGTAGTTTGCTGTGCTCATTACCTTGGAGACCATGCCTCCGCTTCCCTCTCAAAGCCCGGGCAGTGTTTTCTGCAGAGCCTCTGTGTTTCACTAGGAGGCAGTGGAAGCCGTGGAGGTGGGGATACTCTAACTACTCCCCTCTGCCTCCCTTCTGTGCTCCTCATCCTCCCCGGCAGCCAGCCAGCATGGTTTATGGATGCTGTGAGGGACTGTGTTGCATTGTGGCCTCTACTTTGGGAAGGCAGGGGAACAGAATAGTTTCCAGTTTAATCTGAATATATGCCTGCCCACAGGATTGCGTAGTTTGTTACAGTGTGAAATGAGTCAGTGCTGGGGCCTGTCCTTTATTGATGACCTGGATGAGGGCATTGAGTGCACCCTCAGTAAGTTCGCAGATGGCACCAAATTGGCTGGGAGTGTGGATCTGCCTGGGGGTAGTGAGGCCCTACAGAGGGATCTGGACAGGCTGGAGAGCTGGGCTGAAGCCAATGGAATGAGGTTCAACAAGACCAAATGTCGGGTCCTGCACTTCGGCTACAACAACCCCGGTCGACCCTACAGGCTTGGGGCGGAGTGGCTGGAAGACTGCGTAGAGGAAATGGACCTGGGGGTATTGATTGATGCTCGGCTGAACATGAGCCGACAGTGTGCCCGGGTGGCCAAGAAGGCCAACGGCATCCTGGCTTGCATCAAAAACAGTGTTACTAGCAGGAACAGGGAGGTAATTGTCCCCCTGTACTTGGCACTGGTGAGGCCGCACCTCGAGTACTGTGTTCAGTTTTGGGCCCCTCACTGCAAGAAAGACATTGAGGCCCTGGAACGTGTTCAGAGGAGGGCTACGAAGCTGGTGAGGGGTCTGGAGCACAGGCCTTATGAGGAGCGGCTGAGGGAGCTGGGATTATTCAGCCTGGAGAAGAGGAGGCTCAGGGGAGACCTTATTGCTCTCTATAACTTCCTGAAGGGAGGTTGTGGTGAGCTAGGGGTCGGCCTTTTCTCTCGCGTAGACAGTGATAGAACTAGAGGCAATGGTTTCAAATTGCGCCAGGGGAGATTCAGGCTGGACATTAGGAAATATTACTTCTCGGGAAGGGTAGTCAGGCACTGGAATGCACTGCCCAGGGAGGTGGTGGAGTCACCGACCATGGGGGTGTTCAAGAAACGTCTGGATGTTGTGTTGAGGGATATGATTTAGTTGGGAAGTACTGGATATGGTTGGACTGGATGATCTTCTAGGTCTTTTCCAACCTTATAATTCTGTGATTCTGTGAGTTGCATTTTGCTACCTAAAATGGAAGATGTCACCACTTTCTGACTCCCCCCTCCAAACCATGGAGACTGATGTCCACTTGCTATTGTATGTTACTAGTAGATTATTGTATGTTACTAGTAGATTATTGTATGTTACTAGTAGATTATTTTTCTTCATTTGTTTCTTATTTTCTCACTGAGCTTGTTTTCTGTTGTATACTGTGAAATAATGCAAAGTCATGCATAATTTGTCAGGGAGTGTTGTGAGAGGACAAGGGGTAACAGTTGTAAGCTGAAAGATGGCAGATTTAGCTGAGATATTAGGAAGAAATTTTTCACTGTGAGGGTGGTGAGGCAGTGGCCCAGGTTGCCCAGAGAAGCTGTGGATGCCCCATCCCTGGGGAGGGGTTCAAGGACAGGCTTGGTTGAGGCTTTGAGCAACCTGGGCTAGTGGGAGGTGTCCCTGACCATGGCAGGGGGTTGGAACTCTATGATCTTTAAGGTCCTTTCCAACCCAAACCATTCTGTGGTTCTATGATTCTATAATGTACCTTTCTCTGATGCAAAATTATTTATTAAGGAAGTACCTGTAGAAATCAAATAGACCATAAACCATCTCAGTCTTTGCTTGTAGTTCTGCATACTTATTTCTATCTGGATCTCCAAGTTGTTCTTGTCATGCCAATTCCTTTTCCACAGCTCCTCTGTCAATCACTTTCTCTTCTTCTCATGTTCAATTTCCTTTTTGTTTTAGTATACAGTTTCAAAATACTATTTTAAATTTTGTGTTTTAGGATGTCCTACTTGTGCAAATTCTGTCAAAATTTTTATCCATTAATGGTGAAATCTTCTAGTGAAACTTTTTTGGTTTTAATGCTTGTCTTCCACCAACCCTTGCCAAACGTAACCCTAACCCTCACCACCAAACCCCTCGGTACTTGCTGTTTGAATTCCATTTGGCTTTAAAGACATGAACACGAACGAATGGTCACACCTGGTGCTGCTCACTCCAGGGATAAACAGTTCAATTTACTAGCACATAACTTGCCAGAGGATGCGTGCTAGTGCTGGGGGGTTGATGTCTGTGGTGCCACACAAAAAGCAATACAGGTTTTCACATCAGTGAACTTCAAAAGTAACTGCATTCTGGGATAGAAAATGAAATGCCATATGGAAAAGACATGCTTCCAATAATCACTTAAATCGTATGGCTGGTTATCAACAGGTATACTGCATTTAATTTGTAGTCTCTAGGAATAAAGAACAGTAAAATTTACATTCTGTGGTTTATGCTTAATTCTGTGGTAGTGCTCAGTTCTGTGGTAGTGCACAATTAGTATGAATGACCTTCAGTTTTGATTTGTGGAATGCAAGTTGGCATCTGGCTACTCGTATAAATAACCTGCATGCTGTTTAAATATTTGTAGTGACGTGGCTCGATGATGTAATAGCCGAGTTTCCTTGTAGACCAAAACTTAATGTAACACTGTAGTCTTTCGTCTCTTCAAAAAATATTGGTTTCCTGTAATATACCCTGCAATAGTAGTGCAATGTTTTTCTTGCCTGCTAAGTTTTCCATCATTCTGCTTACTCTACATTTCTCTGTCATAAACTTCTGTCTTTGTATCTTCAGTTATGGTGGTGCTGTCGTGCTTTAAAAGTGCAATAAAAGATGAGGGACTTAGAAATATTGAGTAGACTTACTGTCACTAACTTTTGCTTAGATGTCGTGGGGTGGAGGAGAGAAGAAGGAAAGGAGGGTGGTTAGTTATTACTACTTTTTCATCCTAGAAGTTGTTTGCGTTTTTTTTTTAAGATAGTGCTTTTCGCACTTTTTCTGCTTTAGTTCCATCACTGTCTTCTTCTTAAAGTTCTCCAGAGGATAGCTTTTTTACTTGTGTGTCCATCTAGACATTTTGTCTCATTTCTTATTTTCATTTTAATTTCTGTGTATTACTTACAAGTGAGTATGACTTCCCAAAATGTTATTGCAGTAGTATGTTTTCAGCATGTTATAATTACATTGCTTTTGTCATAAAGATGCTACTAGGCAGTTCATGACCTCTCTAAGTATTAATTAAATGAGCAGTTATCCCTAGAATTATTAACATGTTTTTACTACATCCACTTCTACCTGTTGTGCTAAGGATAGAAAAGAGACTGACAAACAAGACCTTTTTTATTTGATTGAAATTAAAAAGCCATCCGTGTCCCACTAGATTATACCCTGCTGCGTCTGTTCATGCATCGTGCTGAATACTAGCAGTGTCCTGTTTGTAAAGCCAGAGAGTGGTTTGGGAGTATCGTAGCAGCACTGAAACATTTTGAATTTTGTTCAAAAGAGTGAACGGAGAATTTAGTACAGTTCATTCAACACCGATCAGAAATTCTCAAACATAGCAATGTTTTGCAGTAGGCCCTGAGTAGATTGCCTTAAAAATTATAAAAACTCGGATTCACCTTGAAGAAAAGATTAAGAAGCAAAATTCAGAAATGAGGCATGGATAACCACTGTATTATAAAGCAATGTGGTTTGGGTTTTGTCATATTGGGATGTTTAGAATGAGTACATTTTAATGCAGAATCATCTATTTACACAGTCTTATCATAATGTGGAAATGTTCTCACCTTGTGTGCGTGCCGCATGTAGAGTCTCTCTATTAGCATAAACAAGCTCATTCTGGTGACCTTTTTCCTGTACAAACGTGGCATCTGTTGTACGTAACTGTTTTCTAACTAGAACTGTGTCATGTACAAGCTGACAAGTCATATTTCTGGTTTTATATGCATTGTCACTTAACTCCTTGTTTCGTTGATTATTGGTGTGAAAGAAGCTTTATTATTACATGATGCCTGCATGACTGCAAGCAGCAGAAATGATCATTTTTCATTTAGCTTTGTGTTGCCATCAAACCATGCATCTTTAACATTTCATTTCATTTCTTTTTCTTTTCTTTTTCTTTTTCTTTTTTTTTATTTTTTTAAGGCCCTGTGGAAATCTCCATGTTCTGAAGGCTTAGTTTACAAACCTATCAGCATCTCATTGGTTCCATCATTATTAAATTAAAAAACAACATCTGGACACTCTGCACTTATGGATTTAATTAAATACTGCTGTGTATGAAATGAGCTGCAAGTTACCCTTCCTGGCAAAATGCTACTACTTAATATAATATCTGTACTATCAATAGTAGAACATCACTTTTTTGGCAGTAATATCTTTATTATTAAATGAATAAATTATTAGTAAGCTATCACAAAGTTGTTATCTGAAATAAAGCTCAATTATTCTTACCATTTTGTGTAATTAATCATCCATTGGTGATTCACTACAAATAAGAAGATACTTTAGTGATACTTGTCTTTGTGATTGAAAAAAATATGTCTTCAAGACCCGGAAACTTAAGGAAACTCTTCATTTTTTAAAACCTGTATTTTTTTGTGATCCAGCAATAATACTTTTGCACCAGTTGTGAGTACAGGGCCAGCACCTTTCAATATGTGCTCTAATTGATAAATATCCCTAATTTTGTGTGTAATTTTCACGTGTGATTCAAGAGACATTTCTGAAGGGGATTTGGTAAGCTTTTACAAGGGCAGAATTTACCCAGATTTATCCCAAGAGAGAGGAGAGCTGTTCCTAAAAACCTACACTCTGATTTTTGAATCTATTAGAATCATAGCTTTACTTTATTTTTTATCTTATTTTCTGAGTACTTAAGCTTCTAAGAGACATTGTTGAGACAGCACCGATACATGTGAGCAGAGTGAATGTTGTCTTTGGTGGACACGGCTGTTCTACATGAGTGGATAGCTGCTATTGCCCAAAGCCAGGCTCGGGGGGGGGGGGGGGGGTAATTCTTGGTTTATGGCTTTATAAACCAAGAAATCAGAAGCAAACTGGAGAGTTCACCACAAATCCTATCACCACTGGTAGTTGCTTCAGTGTTCCCTTACCCAGGATTGACTTCATTCACCCGAGGATGTGCTCTGCACCCATCCTTACCAGGTAAGAGAAGGAGGTGCTTGTGCCAGCAGTATTCTTAAA
The DNA here is from genome assembly GCA_013400615.1 of Syrrhaptes paradoxus. Classification (NCBI taxonomy): domain Eukaryota; kingdom Metazoa; phylum Chordata; class Aves; order Pterocliformes; family Pteroclidae; genus Syrrhaptes; species Syrrhaptes paradoxus. Next base: position 18,137 of record VZTO01006788.1, read on the forward strand.
GCTTTCCTGCTAACACCTTTTCTTACTAACAAGAGATGATACTTTAATCTTGTTATTATGCCATTTTGGTCAGGCCTCATAGTATATAATAACAACAGTTATTCAACTTGAGCGCCTGTTTAGCACCTGTGGTTTTAGTTTTCAACAGAGGACATATTACTCTCATTTAAAAATAACGTTTTGACAGTTGTTCTTAAATGGATCTGAACTGAAAATTAAAGCAATTTCACCAGTTATTCTTAAATTAATCTGAACAGAAAATAAAAGCAATCAACTAAATATTCATGCAAGTCATTCATTCTTCACAGGTGATGTAGCATTAAGTTGCCTGATTCTGTACCACGTCTCATGATGTTATCAATCTGATATAATCTTTTCTTCTCCTGTTCATAACACCTGTCTTCAGCATCCTCTCTTGCCCTCTTGGTCAGGTTTCCTGAAATTTCTTTGTCTGTATAATTGCATAGTTCTTACTGTATTTGTTGGAAGTATCTTGAAAAAAACAATTAAGTAGCAATACTTGAAGAAACAACAGGAATGAGCTTGTGCATATTACCCTTTTGAACTTCACCTTCCTTTTTGAACTTCCTCTGTTGCCATTCTTCCTCCTCTTTCTTGGTACCAGAAAATCCTTTCTGCGTAGAAATGTCTACCTCTTGCTGTCTGTCATGCTGTCTTTTTTCATCACCATCTTTATTATGGTAATATTTTCAGTCCATGTAGGATACTGTTATCTAGAAAAGGATAGAGAGAACATTTTTACATTGTGATGCTTTTCTTCATGAAATACCTATTGGGAACAGAGAGAGTTGTGAAAAAACTGTGTAAGTCAGTGAAAGAGGAAGAGTTGAAGAAAAAAAATAATTTCAGAATTCCAATGCAACACAACTAGTTTCACTTTGTAAATGAGCAAGCTTTTTAGCTTTTCCTCCTAAGTCTATGATATAATTAAAATACTCAACAGAGGTATTGGTAGCAGCTGTCATTTCTCTCAAAAACTGAACATGGCCCTTTGACTTTGGGGGTAAAGAACATAAGAGCTGGGATTTCAACTTTCTCATTTCTATTACCTTTTTTGCCATTTTTTGTTTTACTTTCATTTTTCTGTAACTTTACAAAACAGTATTAATCAATAAGAAATTACTCAGGTTTGGTTGGGTTTTTTTTCTCACATACCATTCAAATGGTCTGGAAAAAAAATCATGTTTGACAAGTAATATTCATCCTTCAGGGAGACACGATTAGTGTGGGCAAAGCCCAAATTTTGCATGCGTAGACAAGATCTTAGTGTTAGTCTAGTTGAAGTCTTAACAGTCTGATCAAAGATCGATTTTTAATTATTCCAGTTACAGGGACACTAGTGTATCTAGTTCAAACAGTCAAAAATTAAATGTACATAAAGTTCCTTGTTGCCTACTCCTTTCTTTGCTGTATTGCTCCCTCTTTCACCGCCTCTCTTGCAAAGGTTGATGGCTTCAGGTCAGTCCTGGGAGTGACAGTACTGCATTAAATCTGGTGACACAGCTCCTTGGTTAGGAGTCTGATGTTAATGTTGATGAGTTCTTTCTCCTCATTCCAGAATCCAGTTGGGATCTCATCAATATGTTTGTTAACATGTTGTACACCTTGCTCTTTATTACTGATTTCCAGTTCATATGGTGTCTCTGTTATCCTTGCAACTGGTTTTACCACACTCCAAAGGTTTCTTTCCTTCGATGGTGAGTAACTGGCCATTGCTGAGTTGTTCGTAGTCCTGGAGGCTCTGGTGTCATCCAGTGGCCGTAATGATTTGTATTGCTCGTTATTGGAAGATCATTCTTCACAGAGAAGTGCTTATTGCTAGTATCGGTGAGATAGAAATATACAGCTGACAGTGCCACCGCTGTGTGCCCCTACTGCCGAAACCTTGCCTTGTGAGCGAATACAAGGTGATACGCCATGCAGCTGTGAAAAGCTGAAACAACAGCTAGTGCAAAAACATTAATAGTGGCCTGGTCATTAGATAACTGCTCTTAAGAGCTAAACCAAATATCCAGACAAAAACAAATCTTGTTGCCCATGTTGCTAAGTCTTGTTACAAGCAATGGCATCACTGTGTTAACTGGGCTACAATGGTAAAAAAGGATTGGCAAAATACTTTGTTCTCGTTCTGAGAACTGACATTGAACAAGAGCAGAGGTTTGTTATTTTAACTAGCATGCATTGTTCTTTTTCCATTTGATGCAGATAACCTGAGTTTGCTTTCTGCGCTTTCCTCCGGGGGTTTCCAAATGTAAGTGTGCGGTGCTGTTTGATACAGCGTGAGAGAAAAACTAGAAATTGAGTCACTGGATTTAAAATTAACACAGGTGCAAAAATATTATAGCTAAAGCAAATATTCTGTGGTAAATGTTGAGAGGTTGAGAAGGAACAACAGTGATTTGAACAGTTGCAAGCAGTCAGAGGCAGACAAGCCTCAAGAAGCCTGGGATGGGATAGAGAGGCAGAAAGGTTACATCCTGCTTGAATTGAGGGGAGATTTTTTTTATTATTTGTTAGTGCTTTTTTTAAAAAAAAATATCTTCTGAAGCTATTTCAATATGAAAACATGCAGAACAGTGTAAATACTGGCATATAAATGATTCTGCTGTACCTCAGTATGTGTTTGGGCAGATAAAGAATTTGTATAGCTTACGATGTTTAGAACAGGTCTCTAATATAATTTGAAACATAATCATTGAGGGTGTGTGGGCATAGGTACTTTGTGCTTGGTGAAAGGGTTGGAAATCTTCATGTTCTTGAAGTTAGGAGATCATTGGCTTATCTTCTGGAGATCAATTTACCCGGTGTTAACCAGTGGCTTTTGGCTATATGTAGACTGATTGTTCAGATTATAGTTTAAACTGTTCAGTATGCTTTGGGCATTTATATAAGTGTTCAAACTGAAAGAGCTTAGAAGGAAAAAGTTAACAAATAATATATGGCCTATGTCATACTAATAATAGAAACAGAAAATGCTATTTATATCCTTGACCTATTATGAGTAATTTCTGAGTACAAGTACAGTGAGAACTATATCCAGGCTGTGTACTCTGCATTCATTTCAATACAGTGGTTTTTAGTGTTAATTTATTCATTTTTAGTAATGGAAGTTTCTGCTTCTTAAGAGTCAACAGAATATTAACATTAATGATCAAAACAGCAAGAAGGAGCATGAAGAGAAAGGATTATAAATGAGATCTGGGGAATAGTAATGCATTTCTTTTGTAGTGTACAAAAAGGCATTAAATTGAAAACAGAATCTACTGGATATCAGTAATAAAAGGAAAAAAAAAACTTCTACTTGCTTACAAGGAAATCCAGTGCAAAAAAACTTGCAAAGATGTATTTTTGTGTGTGCATGTATTAAATCATGCTGAAGTTGGAAGTGCATGAATTAGATAACGTATTACAACTTTTTATTCAGTACCAACTTCTTTACTTTCAGCAAGATTTTTATTCAACAAAAAACATCCAAGAAAAATTTGGTGGTGCTGTTAGTGTTAACTATCTTGATGAAATTAAGTGATAATTTTGTATTTGATACTATAATGGGAGGCTTGATCTATGTTGTGTAATGGTGCATATGTTCTATCAAATATTTGTAGAGAAATGCCAACGCTTCCACTGACCTAAGTGAAGAATGAAGAAAGCACAAGTGCATGAGAGGAATAGATGATAGAGACATCAGGATCTCCATACCTTAAATATATGAAACAATTTTACGTATGCACAGCAGAGACGTGAGGTTCCCAATGTGCAAGTATTAAACATCGTCTGTGTGAATATCTATTTGTGCATCTGTGTACCTCTGTATTTCATTTTCCAGTCTGTTAAATGGTTGAGGAGAAAAGGTTAATGTTGGGACAAATCTACTGCAGGAGTCCTGTCAGGTTATGAATAAATTCTTCAGTGAGAACCCCTAAGAAATTGCCAAGTTTCAGGTATTACAGGAAGTTTTGCTGCTTAGAGTGGAAGTTTGCAAAGGACCAGTTGGACCAATGGTCCTATCTGGCTCCAGTGGAGTCATCTTTTGAGATTCTCTATGTTTTGCAAGCATCCAGGTACCCTAAAAAAACTCAAGTAATTGCAGAACATGAATAAAAATCCTGAGACTAATAATGAACAGTTGGCTCTTCAGATATTGTCAGGTATCTACTCATACTCCCAGTGTCACAATTTTTTGAAGGCTTGTGGAACTGTTCCCTGTTGCAAGAAGGTGCTTACAAGAGAAACAGTAGTTAACAGGTTAGTTGCCTACCGAAGACTGTTTTGTGTATGTGCATAGCACAATAAATCCAGGCATGTTTTCTTAAATATGTTTTCACAGAGGTGCCACCAGCTTTACTGATGGCTCACTGTGTCATTTGGTGACCCACTACAAACGATGGGTCCATTGTGGAGCTGCCTGGAAGCGTCCGCGTCCAGCATGAGGCAGCCCTGATCTCTTCTCACTGAGGCTACCCTGCAGCCCTCCCACTGCCAACCCATTGCCACATAAAGTCATTGCAGAAGCAAAAAAAAAAAACAAAAACCACAAACCACAACCCAAAACAAAAACAACAAAGCATAACCCCACATCTGACCTGAATTGGATGCATATTAATTATAATTGGTTTTCGTGTTAGGAAAATGCTTCCTTCAACTTACAGATCTGTTAATATCTAAGATAGATGGTCCAAGCATCAGAAAGAAACGTTTTGCAAATAACATTGATCCTGTTTGATTATGTTCTCAGAACAATTAGCCTTCATGAATTACACAAAAATTGGAGGTTTGCTTGCAAACTGGCCTGAAAGAAGCAATAAATTGATTGGAATATTCTGTTAAATTGCATTAATGCTGGAATTCTTTTTTTGGTAGTATGGAGTTAAGAACCAGTGTTTGGATTAGAAGTCAGTTGGGTGTAGCTGAGACTGCATTCATATATTTGGGAGAAGATGATCTTCGATGGCGGTGAAAAGGCATAATTAAAAAAAATATAGAAACCAGTATTTATCCCATGTTCTATTGGGACACAGTCTTCCTCTGTTCTCATTGAAAATAATCTAGCAATCAAATATTGTACAAAATAAGGCCAAATTAAAGATAGCATATTTTTAGAGAAGGCAATTCTATCTATTCCACTATTGGTAGTGGATTACTGTGGCATTTAGTCTTACTATTTTGGAAAATCTTTGACCAAGTGGTGTGCTACATCTTTATTAGCAGTCCTTTGTATGAGGTGATTCTTCATCACGTTTTCTATTAAATCAATACAACACTTTAGAGTGTGCAAGCTTAATGTCAACCAAACAGGAGTGGAACAGCAGGTAGAGTTTACCTTTCAGATTTGGGGTAGAGATTCAGTGGTAGCCATTTCAGAAGCATCTGTCCAACACTGGCAATTTCATCTGTGGGAATAAACTACTTGGCAAAATAACAATAATAATAGTCTCTTATAGAAATTTAAATAAAATTTGTGTACATATATTGCTTATACCCATTCTTGTTATTCCTAAAGGAGTAAATTCTCCAATCTTTTTAGAACAGTACAAGTATGAACTCAACAGTGACTTAAATAGCAAAACCTTTAAAAATTCCCTTGCTATGGAACTCCTAGATGTGATCTGGGTGATCTGACTGATAAAATAACATAGACAAGTAGTGTGAAAGACAAAACAAGAACACAACTAGTGAGAACAAGGAGGAAAACAAAACTGTTATGAACCCATCAGAGTACACCAACATCCTTCTTTACTTTTTAATATTTCTCTTTACGACAAATATTGAGGGAGAGCAATAGACTTGTCTTCTGGTCTTCATAGCTCAGTGCTCTTTCCTGATTTTGACTGGTAGTAGAGAAAAAGTAGAAGAAAAACCAAGTGTAGAGTGATGTTACTGGTAAACGTCCCAGTTTACCAAAGGGGTCAGGGATTTTCTTAACCTGAAGACTGATAATTGTTGATAGACCTAATTTTTATGAGTTTATTTCCCTCGTATTCTCTATCCCAACAGCATCCTTAAAGGAATATGTTCTGGTTTGGGTTTAGTTTGATTATTCTTCTTTATGATATTAGTTTAATTAATGTGCTTCTCATCATCTGCAGTGGTGATAAAGCTAGTGTCCAATGTTCATGATTTTTAAAAGTCTTTTTCAGTAGTTTCACTATCATCATAGTTTTTTTGTTGAACGTGTTTCTGATGAGAAACTTATTAGGTGAATATTATATATATATGGGGCATATATTGCCAAAAGAGGGTGCCAAATGCTTCAATCAAATAACTTTTTATAGTCTCTTAAGCAGGAAGGGAAGAAATTAGTTGGTTGACTCTGTTCCTAAACCCCATGTTTTTGTGTCTTCCTTTCTCAAATCTCATGTTGTCATGTCTGCAAATTTCTTTTGCTGTTGGGAATATTTGCAAACTCTGTTAGTGGTGGGGCTTTTGTTCTGGCTCATTATTTTCCCCTGCTGTTGCTCCTTCGTTCATTTCCTTTTATCTTGCTGTATTGTTTTTATTCCCTCTCCACATTACAGTCCCATTTGGCTCACCCTCTCCTTTCTTTCTTTTCTATAAAACAACATTTTTATCACCCGTAAAGCGTGCTTCTAAAACTTCAACAATAACAGAAACCGGAAAGTCACAGTTTTTCTTTTAATTTGTGTTTTTCCTCAGTCTTTTTCGTATTTTTAGGCAGAAGGAAGGAGAAAAAAGACATCTAAAGCAAACTACCAATGCAGAATAATTCTCAGGGACTAGGAAGTGGTATTTTTCCTATAGTTCAGAATGCTAGCTGCTATGTTCAGAATCTGTGAAAAGAAAATAATGCCATTTTCAGTTCTGTGCATGGTAACGTAATTTTATGTATCTTTTTAAATGTCTAGAAAAATTATGTTGGTTTATTCCGTCTTGTATCAAGTAAGAAATCCCTGTAAAACTTGTTTACCCACCCTTTGGTTTTCTTGAACTATTTGTAACAGATTCTGGTTGGCAAATATCACGAGAGCTTTACTGTATGCTGTCAGATGTATAGAGAACATCTATTTTCAGCTCACCATGCAGATGTACAATTTAATTAAAATACTTTAAAATTCTTTTGGGTATCCACAGAAAACTTTTTAGACTGCCAGAAGGCTTACTTTGCATTCGTGCTTTGCAATACCTTGTATTCCATAATGTAATGAATTTTCAGTAGGTTATGCCACTGTTCTGGTTAAACACAGGATGCTTTTTCTATGTTTGTCTCGTTCTGCGTTGGTACAAGATCCTAGCATAGTAAATCAAAGGGTGCAGAGAGAACACTGACATATATTCCTCTTTCATACTGCTAGTCTGGACACTTCAGTCTTATAGTTCTTCTTGTTGCACACAAATACAGATAAAATTATTAAAGCTTACTTATGACACTCCAGGTGAGTTACCTACTGTTACAGTCAAGATAGACGGATTCAGTATTTTGACAATATTGTGCAGCTTTCCTTCTGCTGAAGACACCCATTTCAGCTTTGTTTCTGTCTTGCCTTGTTCCAACTGTTGATTCCCCCTGCCCTATGCTTGTAAGTAATGAATGTAATGTGCTACTTTACTTCTGATAAATTTAATTAATCTACAATTAGTGCCCATATTTCTGCATGAGCGTGAAAAACGCGTTCAAAGCTTGAGGCCACGTGGTCATAAAATACTCAGCTTGTTCATTAGTTACTTTGAGTAGATTATTGCAGGACCAAATAAAAATCTTATTAAATGCACCTAGAACCATACCCATTGAAGATTTTGCATGGCAGACTTTCACCTCCTTTTCACAGGAAGCTTTTTAAAGGCCAGGTTAAAGAAACCACTGTTGTCTAGAGAATTCTTGCCCAGGGGAAGCATACTGCTGCTTCATATTTTCTTAGCCATTGGACTAAGATAAAACCTCTACAGTTGTAATTACGGTGTACAGCTCAATATCTATAGCCCAAGGGAGCTCTGTTTTGATGGGAGAACAAGGAAGTGTGGACAGCCTGCTTCAACTTCTGTGTTCAATTTGGGATGCTAGGACATTATATTAAACCATCCTGAGGCATTAGGGTGAGTCACTCAAAATCTCCTCTGCACGTTTTCTTAGTATTTGGGTTTTCTTTTGTGCATAGTACATTCTAGTTTGTTTGTTTTTTTCCTTTTTGCTAAATGCATTGCCAAAAGTCATTAAACACAACCACAACAGAAATGTAACACGTTATTCTGTAACCGATACTTGCATAAATTTACTCCACCATGTGTGTGCATGTGGGAGATGATGCTTCAAATAACTAGTGGAGAAACTCCTCACGGTACGTGACAACTATTCCCTCTGGAGTCGATGTTTTAAATCAGTGTTGTGTTGGTCCTCACACTATAGGGAAAAGCTCTGCCAGTTAGCCCAGGTTTTGATAACTCTATAGCTGTCAGAATTGCGATGACCCTAGAAATTGCAGCAATTCTTTGCTTACTTATAATATTTTTTTTCCATTGATTTCTATCATATTGCATAACTTCAGTCCCAATTAAAATAACCAAGAAAAACCACAAATGAGGTTCCTTTTAAAAGGGTCCTTTAAAATGACAGAGCTCTCTAGGGTTGTGACAAATTTGGGGAGAGAAGGTATTTAAAGGGCAGTTCAGATACTTTTCCTTAGGTGCAAGCTGTTTCCTGGATTGGTTAGAAAAACACAAGGGAGCCAGAATCTGTCTCAAGTGTACTTTATTTAATCACCAATTAGCTAGTTGTTATTTTTCCATGTGAAAAGTGGTACATAGGCACTGTAAGTATCTGCCCATTGTAACTGCTTTAAATCCAATGCAGCTTTTCCAAAGTAATTGATCAAACGATATGTTATTGTAAGAAGCAATGGGCTGATGCTGGATAGCTGATGCCCTCTACATTTCAAAGGAAGCTACGTTTGCTGAGGGTAGGAATTGGCTAGTAGCAACTCTGGCTTTTGCTGGTTGACCCATAGCTGTGCTTTTGCAGCCTTTTCTTGTTGTAGTCTAAGTTATTTATGGTGCCAGTAGTTAGGCAAAGTTGGCAAAGCAATTTGTGATTGTACATGATTATACTACTCACACAAGGATTACAATTTCATTACTAGCCATAAATGGAAACAAAATCGAAATCACAGCAAACAGTGTCAAAGGACCTCAAAGGATAATATAATATTAATGCAAAATATCCAAACTGCTTTTTTCCATATATTTTAGTAAAACTACTTTTTCAAAAGGGTTAAGTGACTTGCTGCAAAAAGCATTAACTTCAGTAACTCAATGTATTACTGTAGTTTTTCTTGTTTCAGGAAAACAATTTGTTTGAGCAGCATAATACTCTTCCACCAATGGGCTCTAAGGTTGTGCAAAATGAATGTTTAAGGTCTGGGGCTTTCTTTTAACAAAACATAAGTCACCATCTTGAACAGTATCTTCAAAAATAATTAAATTGGTTTCTGAAACCAATCAGCACTGACATTTGTTGGTGAACAAGGTCAGAGCAGAACACAGATCCTTATCGTCACTGAATATTTTGCAGACACATCGAACTTAATAGGAGACACCTAATATGCTAGATTTCGTAGCACATCGGTCCAAATACAGAGAAGTATTTAAGTACCAGCTGCAGTCATAATTCTCCAAAACCGTGAATAGAGTTTGTGGATTTGGATCAAGGTAGCTCTTGGAATTTCATATCTTTGTAACATAAATGACCCAGGAATAACTCTTAATATAATACACAGATATGAGGAGCCGGTAGGTTTTGTAGAAGAAATAATAATGCTTTTAAAGTTTTGTGGGGTTTTTTTGGTGTTGTTTGTTTGTTTTTTTTTATAAAGCTCTTTTTCATTTGCGCATCTCCTGTTTTCCAGCATTGTATTTGCAGTTACGATAATGAAGGTCTTCCAGTGCGAACCTTTTGTACATGAAATGTGCCAAAATCTTTATCTTGTACTAATGAATATTAATCATTCTGTCACTTGGTCTGAGTGCATGAAAATGTTATGTCCTAGAAGTAAGGGCTTTCCACTGTATCTGCCTGGAAAAGGTTTCACCATAGCTAGAATAAAAATCTCCTTTACCTTTAAAAGGTGTAGTGAAGGGTGTCAGAGATGGGATCTATCCATATATTTATTTTTTTATAATGGGATCTGAAATTGAATATGTTGTTCATTTATTTGTGTGGCATGAACGGAATAGTATGACTTTTTTTGTGCAGTTCGCGTGAACACATATATCAAGATTAAGTAGAAGCTATTTGCAAATTGGGAGAACTAGGGGGACAGCAATTGCTTCTTGTTTCCTTGTTTTAGCTCTCCAAATTAAAAAAAAAAAATATTTAAAAGTTATGCCTTGCTTCCCTTCCATGGAATTTTAATGCTTCATTCTTTATCAGTCTCTATCCAAAAAATTTGGGATGAGCTTGACAGGTAGTATTCGTTTTATTAATACTATTATTCCCTGCACTGGGACTGGAGAGAGCAGAGGACTGCTCATTCCAAATTTTAAAAATCTTTGCAAAATTCATCTGAATTTTTCTACCTGTAAAGTGTTTGATGAAAACAATAGAATTTGAAGTATATTACAGTGTGCATAGGTAAAGTACAAGGTGATGATGGTTTATCAGAAAGCAGTAAAAGATGCTGACTTCAGTTAGCCTATGACTTGAGCAAGAGTGATTCACAGTTAATCTCCACGTGCATGTACTATTACAAACGCTAATTACTCTTATTTGCAAAGACAAATTATGATTAATGCATATCCTTATAATTTGCATCTAATTACACAGCCTATAATATCTAGATTTGTATAAATAGAAATTATAATTTTGAACATTGTAGATAATAAGCAATTTTCTGAATTGACATTTGCATGTGCTAATTAAAGACTGCTTCACTGTATTGCCATTTACAAACAGATTTTGTTCTCATTACTCAATTTAGTGCTCTGTGAGCAGGGGAAAGTAACATGCCATTTTTGGCACAGGTCCAAAACAGACACCTTAAACCTAGATTAATCTCTTGATGAATAAATTTTTTTGGGGTTTTTTTTGTCAAAAAATGTTATAAATAAACATTTACTAGCAATAGTTACAAAATACTTACATTTCAGTCATAAAATAATAGCCACTTAATAGCAATTGTTGGCTATATGCTACTTAGTGAAAATTTTTCAGGTTATAATGTGTTTTACATTTTCTCTTGAATCAAAAATTACCATCAGTTTTAGTGAACAGATTTGTTTCTGTACGTTTTTCATGACTGTGGTAAATAGTTACATGCCTGTGTTTTTGAGTTATTTATTAATTGCTTGAAAAACATCTCCAGTAAGAGCTTTTGAGATGCTTTCATTGGAAGGTGAGTCTTTAGGTGTTAAACAAATGTAATGGCTATTGTGGAAAAAAATAATTTGATGGAGAACAGCGAAAGTAAAGACTGTTTGACTTACTGAGGCTTACCTGGTATTTCCAGGTCTGTTTTCTTAATAGTGCTTGGTCTACCTGTGACTGTTGAGACACTGTCACCTTTTTTTATGTACCTTATTAGTTTAAAAATTTGTGATGCATTTTTGGGGCCAGAAGGTGACAAAGATTCTGCATGCAACAACAAAGTGTTATTGGAATCGGAGTAGCAAGGTTCTCTCACGTGATTTTGTGGTTTTTTGCATGCATTTCGGAAAAACTGGAACCCAATCCTCTACTTGCAAGTTTTTGTTATTAGTTCTCTAACCTTTTGTAGACTCTGTCTTCCCTCATTTTAATTCTGAAATCAAACCCTTGACTCTTAATCCCGTATTAATTCTCCAGTTCCACAACAAGCTTGTTAATCCAAATTGACATGTTGTGCTACTGTTGTGTCCCTAAAATTTTTGCAGTTTTCTGTACAGTAGCCTATCTCAGGTAACATGTATCAAAGTCCTACCTTAAAAAGTGATAGATCTTATTCACAAGTGCAAATTTGATTTTTACCTACTGACAATCGGTATTCTGAAATCTGTGTATTTTTGTCTGTTTAAAGATTTTCTGGGAAAGACAGCCTTCAGAATCAAAACACAGTGTGTGATAAGTAGACCAACCTTCCCTTCACTGGGATTTGATTTAGATAAGTTGCAGTTATTCGGTTGGTCCCTGGTTTTCTGTTATTTTAAAAACTTAAGATACGTAATTTGTGCCTTGTTCATAAAAGAATGTTGCAATTGAACTTCCAGGACTGTCCACAAGATGTGATTCAACAGTAATTTCTGTAATTGCCAGGCACTCAGGAGAGCTGGAAGCAATCACTGCTACGGCAGTTTGCGTCTCCCTGTGTATCCTCATTTAAGACATTATCTTGTGCTGTCATAACTGCCTGCATGTCACAGTTAAATGTTTCATCTTTTTCTTAAAGCAGGGGCTCTTTCTGAAATTTCAGGTAAGTCAGCCTGGTTGCACGGACCAGACAAATTTTAGTAAGAAGTCACTGCCGTTTGTACGTATTTATATAAACACAAGTGAATCAGAACTTTATCCACAAGACACCCAAAAGAATCCTTCCTGTCCATTTGGTGCTGGTAAGGCCTCCTGAGACCACTGCTGTGTTTTGGGGATTGCATTTCAAGAGCATAGATCGATCACTTTGTGTGAAAATCCAAAGGAAGCAGAAGGAGATGAGCAGAATTCTAGAAACTGTCTCTTGTTCAGGGAATTTGCTGGAATCTGGAGAGCTTAAGGAAAGAACCCTTGTTAGAAACTGTTCAACTGGATCTCTAAGCTAAGAGTTTCTACAAAAACTGTTTTGGATATCAAAACATGATGTATATGACAATTTTCATTTTAACATTTGAACGGAATTACCACTCAGATCAATTGACAGGTTTTGGAAACATGCAGAAGTAGCTCTACATGTTAATTAGGTACTTGTTGAAGATAAAATGCTGTAATAGATTTTACAATCCTGAAGGGAACAGTGATTTGATGATATCATCTTAATATTGGTATTTTTGCTTTTTTCATTGTCATTGCCATCTTACACTGTATGTGTAGGTGTAATGTCACTCAATGTTTTGAGAATTGTTCAGGAACTTCTGCTTTACTTTTCTGTATCCACTTTTTTTTTTTTCCTTATCACAGCATGATTTAGCAGTGAAGCTTCTGAATTCATTATTAGAAAACCTGTTCTCTGACCTCATGCTTCCACTGATGTTCTGTATGATCTCACCTAGGTCATTTTTTCCTTTCTGTACCTTGGTTTCCTTAATTGCCATTTATTGAGCTACTTTGAATTCTCTGAATGTCAAGAATTATTCTTTATTAGGAAAAGGCACCAGCTTTCTTTGTTAATATTTGCATAAAATATTTAAATTTATGACACTGCATTATGGGTTTATAGCAGTTTAGCAGAGGTAACAAGTGTGATGGCTTTGTGTCAACGTTTCAAAGTAAAAATGAGTGCTCATAATAACAAAAGCTATTAGCTAATCAGATTGTTATTAACCATTTAAATAGGTAATTTAAAATCCTTATCTGTCTTTACCGAGCTTGAAAAGCAATACAGTGAGATTCTGAGTGGATCATAAATTGGCATAGTTTAAGTGCCATTGCTCTGAATTTTATGTGCTGCTACTATTAAACCATGAAATGTATGTGCTCAGAAATGGGTCTGCTGTTCAGTGTGTGGCACCAGACTGTTCCTGACACTGTCACCATTGGCTGTTCAGATTGTCTGCAGCATGCTTGTACTGTGAGAAAAGACAATTACTGAATTTTGTAAGTAATGTGTTATATAAATGAATTAATACAGCTGTTCCTGTGCCAGATTGTTTGAACAAATTGGAACGTTTCTCAAAACAAACCCAAGAAAAATGTCAGGTCTCAAAAGGACAATATTTTCAGCAATCCAGGAATGGAGGGATCAAGGTGATTCCTTCTGTTTGAACTGGCATGTCACTGAGAGATTCACATGTTGTTGGGGGGTCAATTTTGTATACTCTGCAATATGGTTTGGTATTTTCTGCCTCATAGGTAAAATATTTATTTTCTAATAAACCTGGAGGATATTCATCTGGAAGTACATTCTATGGTGCTGAGTTTAGATCAAGTAAATACTGATTTCTGAGACAGAATTAGTCTATTATTACAGAAAAATGAGTAGGTGTCTAAAGATAGAACTTATTCTGACTGAGATTACTTTCTATGTGGTTTTGGATGCTTAATTTTTAAAGCTTTTCATTAATGAATAAGCTGTTCTGTAGCAAAACAAAAAACCTACAGATTTTTCTCCAGTAAGAGCAGTACAGGGGTGGAAATTTTGCATTATTCCCCAAAAGTTCCATTGACATCCGAGTCATCCATCCTTTGGTTTAACACTGTACTTGCAGTACAAGCCTGGATCACAGTAACAAGCACGTGTGGGGAATTACGTAATGTTTAGAAGAGCAGAATTTGCATGGGGTGTTACTTTACTGAAGGTATATGTGACCATGGCATGGAGCTATGATACAGCTTTTTCCATTTTAGCATGTTGTGATAGGATTAACTTCTCCTGTAGCCAATGCTGTTTTGATTAATGCATAACAAAATAGGGGCCAGCTGGATGGCAACCTACCCCATGAGCCTTCTGATATTTCCAGATTCATCATTCTTGGTATGTAATGTATTTTCCCGTTGGGTGCTGTAACCTACTATTCCATGGCAAGGTCAAGCTTCTAAAATATCAGACTTTAATGAAAAAGTGAAATATAAGTTAATAAGACAGAATATTTTTTTTGTAACCAAAAGTCCTACTGTCTTTTGTTATGGATGATGGGTCAATAGGCTTGCCCTTCTGCGTTCTGCTCTTCTGTTGGTTTTAAGAGCGTGCCATTTTCTTCCTGTAAGATATCGGTGAAATAACCTAGCATGTTATTTAAGTACTTTCTGATTGTAGATAGGTGCTTCTTTGATTGCTTTGTAAATATTTCAGGACACTAAGTTTAATTTTGCAAGCCATTTTGTGGTGGTATTTTTGGGTTTCTTTCTCTTCTCCAAACATGCCCAACTCAGATCGCACCTTCCTTGAATAGTTCGTGCTGCTATTCCTCCAGTAAAATACAGGCACTGTAAACCTAAAGCCTGCACTTACATCTTATTGCCTGCTTCCTTTCAATAAGATATTGTATAGACAAGGGTCTTAATGTAACAGCCAGTTTAGAAAGTAGTCTAGTGTTTACTTGAAATACTGTCTCCAAAAAAATGTCCTGTTTCATTAGAACAGATGGTGACTTCAAAACTGACCTCTGCAACGGCATTGCTGGTGGTAAAGAAATGCAGAATGCTGTGGAAGGCAGCAACCTCATATTGCTCCTTCTTTGCTTGCCTCATTGTTTGCTGTTGACTTTGCAAGGACCTCTACTTTTTCAGTGCGATACAGATCCCGTGGTGAAGAACATGAGGTGTTGGGAAAGCAAGCCTTCAAGGTGCAAGGAAACCATTTTGCTGAGGCAGCAAATTGCTTAAATTGTGAGGCATGTGCTGAATGATAGATCACACTAAGTGTCCCCTATTGACAGTGGTAGAAATGGTGATATCCAAAAACAGCTTGGGCTGGTTTACATGCCTTGTGTCTCTCCTGATGTACTCAGCAGAGGAGGATTGATAAGTACCATGCTGGTTAGTCCTTTAGCTGTCTGAGCAAGTCTGGGGTTTCAATTTTAACTTAATTGTGAAAATTGTCTTTTCTTATGGAACAAAAAAAAACAGAAAAAAACAAAAACAAAAAAAGTTGTTTTTTTAAAAAAGTATTCTCATCTTGTGTCAGTGTCTCTCTACAGTCTAATTCTGTTATTAAAGGATATGAGAAAATGAATGTGCCAGTGTGAGTGCAAGCTTCAGCAATACGTGGTACATTACTTATGTCTGTATCATCTTTAGAGAAGTATTAATTCCTATAAAGTGTTCTCAGTTACTTTTTCTCTGCTGATTTACGATGTTACCAGGACTAGCTGAAAATACAGACAGAAATATGTTTTTGTGGTGAATTATGTGGAAGAGACAAGGTAAAATAGTAGCAGCTAACTATATATTGGCAGTATGAAATTTGTTTAGCAGGAAAATTGATACATTTCATGGCTGTCTTCAAGTTTGTACATCTAAAAAGGCACTCTGAATTTATGCCAGGATACTGCATCATTAACGTTTAATAGAGAAATAAATCTAGGTATCATCAGCATAACAGTACTATAATCTTTGGATGTGAGTAATGTGTCTCACGTGGGTGGGCATGAATGGCAAGGAAGATGGGATAAAATATGCAGCTTTGTGGTAAGGCGCTGTGGGGGACTGGTGAAGATTTGAATGCTGTTCCTGAAACACAGGATAGTAATGTCCTATAAAATCAGAGCTACAGAGTAAAAGGGACACCAACATTGACATAAAATAAAAGGAAATAGTTTTTTATTTCTGCTTTTAAAAAAAGCTACAATGAAACTCCACTATAAACAGACAATTCTGAATTATTTTAGTACAAACAGTAATTTGTTTACTTAGATCAAGTAAGTTGTATTATGTAAAGAACCAAACCAAACATTTAGCTAATTCACCATATGAAAAGACAGCAGTTTTGATTTGTGCTTGTTGGTATTAGCTCTGTAGATTGTAGCCTGGCCATATATCAGAATAGATCATTTCATTCCCAGAAAGAAATACCACTGGAATCCTGCTCAGTAGGGCAGCATAAGCAGCAGCAGGATTCTAATTGAAGCTTCATTAACTGAGGGTACCAATACAAATGTCTGGTAATGATAGGAATGTGAGGACTAAACTGTTGGTCTACGCTGGCTATTTTTCTTTGACTGTATCCTGTGAATCTTGAGACACCCCAGAGACTAGTAATCACAAGTTAGTCTGTCTGAATAAGTTAGAGGTGAACTAGAGCAGCCAATGTTTTCCTGAATGTTTTTTCTTTAGGCAGCTTGTGAAATACTACCACATTTTGTAGGGAGACTTTTCAGTATATTCCATGCTATAAACCAAAGAGCAGTCTTTGCTATGGAGCATCACCTTACTTTTCCGTTTTTGTATTTGCTTTTGCAGATTTTGCAGTTTTAATATTTAGGAGGGAGGGTGGCTAGCTATTGGTTCTGTTTGCTCTCTCAGATCTTTCAATGCATTGTTCATGCTACTTTGCATTTATATAGAAACATAAATCTAATGTTTTTATACATGTAAAGTTTAGCTTATCTCCCTCAGAGGTGCTTAGTAGCATTTTTTCATACTCATCTTGGCAATTCTTATTAACACAGGCTCACTTTTTCTTTTCATCTGCCTAGCGCTTAACTATCTTCCCACATATTGCATCATTTGCAGATTTAATTAATGGCTTCTTCTTTTTAAGACTACTTGTGGAGGGCTGATAAAATTTTAAGACTCCTCCAGCCACTACTGGAGTAGGCTTTTCATCTACACTAGATGAAATTCTGTTATGATCAATTTTGTTTCTGGTTTGTCACTGGTTGTGATTCATCTAGTGATACTTTCAAGCCAAGTTAGTTTAATTTAGTTGGTAAACTTCCTGACATGATTTACCAGTCACATTGTATTGCTTATTAAATGTAATAAAATGTCTCGGATAAAGAACATGAGTAGTTACAGAGATTTTTGCGTCTCTTTAAGTGACTTGTAAAAATTAAACATTTGTCAAGCATTCAGTTAGACAGAAAGCAATTAGAAAAATTTGGTTTTGAAGACGGGAGTCTTCAAACAAACAAGTTCTAAGATCTAGTGACCCTGAACACTGTCTCGGGAGTATTCAAAGCATATATCCCAATTTATCCAGTTTAAATGTACCATGAATAATAGCAGTGTTGTCTTATGTATTAAATGGCAAAAGCAGTACTGGGGAAAGAACAGCACACAAGTTCCTTGACTGTGTCTGTGAAGCCTTTCTATATTTATACATTATATTTACATTTATATGCTCTTTAAGCTCTTTGTGGTTGTCATTAACTCAAAAGTTTCAAGTCATGAGAAGAGTTTCAAGTAATGAGAAGACTTGAAGACTCAAGAGACTAAATTCAATCAATTAATGTAATAGACAAACAGACTCTTGTCTGGCTTCTGTAACATTTTCCAGTCTGGTTTTGCTATCTTAACACTAATAAACCAGGTATTTACCTAAGAAAACACAGAAAGATGAAGAACCGTACTCAAAGGTTTCTTGTCTGTATAGGTATTGTGCCTTGGTGCAGCCTAACCAAGTTCCTAGAATTTGTAGGGCCATTTTTCTCTATTAAAGAAATCTGAATGATTAAAACAAATAGGTCCCATTGATCCTGCATCTATGTATAGACCCTCTGTTCAGTTGTTATTAAAATATTTTCTCTCTCCTGCTTTTTTTAATGACTGCAGCTTTCTAAATTTGACACAGCTGCCAGTATGTCTCTGTCCTGTAGATTTATATTAAAGGTTTGTCTTTCTCCAAGAAATTTGATTATTCAATTGTGTAAGAAAACTGACACGAGGGTGTACACATAATCCTTGCTCATGAAGGTAAACCCTTAAGAAGCCCAGAGAAGTATGAGAGGTCTCTGAGAAACTGAGTCTGTAATTCAATAATATTTTTAATGCATTTGTACCTGTATTCACTTGGTAGAAACATAAGCTAGACAGAAGCGCACACACACTCTTTGAGTTTTGTTGAGTTGCATTGGAGACACTAAACTGTCCACCCGAGGGCAAAAAGGGAATTTGATAGAAGAGATAGAAATGTAGCCATCATACTTTAAAATGTTATCTTGGCTCTTAAGAGATCTCCCATCCCATTTACTTTATTTGACAATTAACTAAGGTGCGCTATCCAAAGAAGATAAAGATCTTTTTTTTTTTTCAGGCACTACAGCTTTTTACCTTCTGTTTGTATACTGTGAACTTCTGTCTCCAAAACGTAGTTGAATATGAAGGATGTGGCTTTGACCATACCATGCTTATAGATTGCACCAATATGAGATTATTTGGGATTTGCCAGTGAAGAAATTTCATTAATTACGTATACTTTCCTCACTGTACAGGTTGTCTTCAGTATACTGAAATGGTAATAGTGACTGGTCAAAACTGTTAATTTCATCTCAGTTGTACCTGTCTTAGTAAGAATTTAAAACTTTGTAAGTACTTTCTGTGTTAAAACCTGTCAGAAAGTTCTAAAGGCTATAACAGAGATTTAAACTCTCCTAGTTGAAGTGCGAAGCCATGTTTTTGCACACCATTAGCTGGAAGGCGAGTGTCATAAAAAGTCTAGTTTATTGGGCAATAATGATAAAAGTAGAAGATATTTATTTTAGTTTACTGGAAAAAGTGTTCAAGTGTGTGTTTGGCTTGTAGCTGGAGCCCAGCTCGTATGTACGTGATCATAAGAACTCGTGAAAGTGGCATTCCTTCAGCATGGTTTTGGAAAGGGGTCTTGACTTCATGATGTTTTGTCCCATTTCATTATTAGATTTCAAATCAAAAAGCAGAATAAAATGCAAGGTAACCACTTGTCGTGGTGGTCCATGAAACCACAGGTACCGTTTCCTAAACACCTGGTGGGCTGAGGCAGGGAACTGGGAGGGTTTCACTTACCACTTAGGGTCACGGGCAAGAGACAGACATGACTCGTGGAGAACAGTAGAACAGCTGAATTTATTAACTATTTACAACAAGAAACAGGGTATTAAAAGAGAGAAACTGCATCTTACACAAAAGCACTTCTCCTCCACCCCTCCCTTCATCCCAAGGCCCGAAGGCTTTGTTCCGTACCGCTTCCTCCCCTGGCGGCACATGGGGGGAAGTGGGGGAATGTTGCAGTCAGTCCAAGCCACTCCTTTTCTCATCACCGTCTCTCCCACCCTGCCACGTGGCATTCCTCCAGCGGGGCTTCAGTCCCCCGGCGACTCCCCCAACTCCAGCGTGGGGCTTCTAGTTCCAGCGTGGGGTCCTCCACGGCTGCTTTTCTTCACCACGTGGCGAGGGAAAATGGTGGAGAAGCTCACTCTCTCTCTCTCTCCCGCTGACCGGAGTACTGTGCAGTTCCATTATCTCTCAAGTCCCTCTCCTCTTCTCCACCATCGGGGGTCTTCATCATCTCCCGGGAAGAAGGACTCACGGATGAGCCATGGCGGGGGCTGGGCTACAGCATCTTGTTCGCAGAAACCCAGCAGGCTCCCGGACCCGCGCCGCTCCCGGCCACATGGTGCTTCCCCCGACCGTGTGGCGCGGCCGCT
This sequence comes from Syrrhaptes paradoxus, assembly GCA_013400615.1. Classification (NCBI taxonomy): domain Eukaryota; kingdom Metazoa; phylum Chordata; class Aves; order Pterocliformes; family Pteroclidae; genus Syrrhaptes; species Syrrhaptes paradoxus. Next base: position 38,351 of record VZTO01006788.1, read on the forward strand.
ACCAGAGCTACGAGTGGCACAGCACGAGTGGCCGCGCAGCGTGGCGCCTCTGCCCACCGTGCCAGAAGAAAGGGGGGGGGGGGCAGGGGGTGTCCTTCCCCAGTATGTTATTCGAAGAGGCGCGATGGGCTGATCCTGCCTTAGGGCCTGGCTTGGGGCCGGTCGGTCCTGAGCGGGCCCCTGAGCCAACACCTTAACCCCTTCCTCACCACCAGACAACCCATAACACCACTAGAGAAGGGTTTGAAATGAACTGAAAGGGTTTTTTTGTTTTGTTGTGGGGAAAAAGTGTGGTGCTACTAGATTCGCATTTGAGCTGCAAATTCTTTAGCAACTACACAATAGCATACAAAAAAATCAGCACACACACACATGTGGTTTATAGATATTATTTATCTAAATTCTTTTCACTACAGAAACCACATTTGGCAGTGTAATAAGTGCAAAATCTTTTTTTATTTGTTTGTATTCTCCCTGCTTGTAGATAGTTCTTCGGTTATGTATAATTGCACAGAAAACGAAGGCAGAAGGCTCCAATCCTGGTGCGTGTAATGCGCATTGTCTCCCAAAATATCTGAAAATTAGATTATTAGCTTTGGAAGGAGAGAGTTCGGTCTAGGAAGTATCAGTATTTAAAGTATCACAGCAAATCATTTAAGCACTAAGAGTCTTCAATACACGTTATTAATGTGTTAGAGATGATTATTAGCTTAAGCAATAGGAAGATGATAAAGATCCAGACACAGTAGTATCTCAGGGCAAACCTTACTTTACAGTTATTTTAGAACAGAAAAAAATGAAACACAATATTTTTAAAAGCAGGGAGACTTAATTGCTTGAATTGTATGCCATGCAACTAAAGGAATGATAGATGATTAATATGTTTTGCAGGAAAGATAAGCATGTTTTTGCATATCTTATTTTAATTTGGAATTTATTGATGAATGGGATTAAAATAACTATTTATTCTTTCCATTCAGTTTCTCCAGATTCTTTTTTTTTCCAGATCACATAGTGCTAGCAGATGAACACTCTCTCCAGTGTTCCTTGTTACCCTACTATATATACATACTGCAATGTTGTTATAATTTAATGTGGTTGGTGGGCGGCAGGATGTTTATAAAATTTATGCTTGAGCTGTAAACATGGAGGAATAACGTACAAGCAGTAGCAATGGAGAAGGGTTGAATTTTCCAAGTCGTGAGCATGGGAGGGATAATTAAAACTCTGACCGAGGAGAAGAACTGAAGAGCAGAAGGTCATCTATAAATCTGGGCTACTCTGTTAGATGTGCCTGATTCTGAAGGTGATGCTCCGTTACTGCCTGCAAGGGAAGGACAAGGACAGAAGAGTATGAGCAACCATAAAACCGCCCTTCACAGGAAGGGATGTGAAGGAGGTTCCTCATATTTTTTATTACACAAGGCTTTCCAATATGAGATTTTTTTTATCCTGTTGAGTTTGCTCAAATTTGGGCTGTCTGTTCCCTAGTGTCAGCTTGTTTCTGTCGTGGGAGGTGTGGGTGTATACGTGTGGATGTGCACCCATCCTTTTGGGAGAGCGGAGAGATAGATCTGCAAGAAATTTTGTCCATAAGCTCATGAATATTCTCTGTATCATGAATACTGTGTTTGTAAAGGACTGCATCACCCAAAGTTTGAAAATTATAGTTTATGAGGCAAGTATTTCATTTCAGACCCGTTTCAAAGTTGGCAAGTACTAGGTATGAGCTATCAGACTAAGGCAAGTTTGAGGTTGTGTTTAACTAGGGAAATTATTTGATACATTTATTTGAGTTTTTACATTTTTCATTCAAGTAGAAGACAAAAAATCCTGTTTCCTGTATTTTTAAAACTATTTTGTCAATTCTAATATTTTATAGTACTGGGGGAGGAAATCACTTGTAAGAGGTGCCTCCAAATAATGTGAAAACATGGAAGGGATTTCCAAAACTAAGGGTTAGATGAAAGAAAATTTGTGAATATGAACGAGACAGACATTATTACAGATGAGTAAATAGTGGTAGAGATAAATTACTCATCCTAGATTAATGACAAATGAAGAGGTTTCTTTATTTCTAATAAGTTCTTATCTCTAGCCTACACATCGTGTGATGTTCTCTCCTTCTCATCCTATAATCAAAATAGTCTTTCATAAGCATGTAATGAAAGCTCAGTGAAAGCTATATACATTTCATTTAATCTGATGGATAAATCGGGATTCTTTAGAAAAGGAACATTTGTTATAAATTAGTAATGAGGTTGGCAGCGAGTCAGATTACTACTTAGAGAACACGATCCATACTGAGAGCTTTAAAAAAAAAAGTATGAAAAAGAGATATTTAGCTATCTGTGAAACAAAGGCTGTGTTACTATAATTTGAGCAACTTCAACACTTGCTTTGATTTTCTTTGATAACATACACTTAAACTTCTCATGAATGATTGCATATAGTGTGACTAAACCTTTTCTAACTGATGTTCTTTTTTTCCTGCATTAAAAATACAAGTTGTGTTGTGCCAAGCCAAATAATGATTGTGGCACATGTCAGAAATAATTTGAAAAAAATATTTTTTGCTCTTTTTTTCTGTAGTTTAACTGTGCAGAAGAGGACAATCTGTGTTACTCAATCTTCATAAGTGCAGATAAATCTCGTGTCAGATCATGAATCTTATTCCTGAACCATGGCTATTTTTAGTGTAGAATCCTGCCTTCTGTATATTCTTTTTTACCCTCTCATTTTTGTTTTAAATTAAAATGTTGCCATAATATAACCAAGTGTCATCTCTCGTACCACTGTCCCATAGGACGTTTTGCCACATAAAAATAGCATTGATATGTGAAGCGATTCAGAAGAATATCGGATTGTTTAAATATAAGTCACAGCAGCCTGCTAAAAAAAAAAAAAGACTGATATATATGTTAAAGAAAGAAGTTTATTAGATTTCCTTTTCAATATGCCTATGGAGTTTCCAGGTTTAAGAAACCTCCTTTTTCCTCTCAGCTAAATGAGTTCTCACTCATTGGTGGAGAATACCTAGTATGTTACAAAGATGTTTTTGACCTTGTCTTCAGTTCTTGGAAAAAATGGTAATGAATGGACCTTATACTAATTCTTTAAATCCTTTGTGTATTAATGAATGTCTGCTTCAGAAAAGGATTGCTGGAGCTACGTAGCTGAGACACTATTTGTGGGATCTTACGATACAAGTCAAACTCGTCCTCTCTTTAGAGCTGCAGCATGTTCCCTTATGAAGTTGCTGATGGAATTGAAATTTACAGTGGCTTTATGTAAGCATAATTGACCCCAGTAAGCTCATGAGGCTAAAGCACACCTATATTACAAACGTGTACAGCGAGTCAGGAACGCACAAGTATTCATAGAATCATAGAATTCCTGAAAGTCTCCATCTTCAGAGAGGCAAGTGTTGTTTTCAAGTGTTTTTGTAGTAAATTTATGTGTGTAGTTCACTTACGGATTTATAGGAGGGTTTTTTAATCAGTTCTGGCAAAATCCTAGGATAATAAGGCAGGTTAAATTGTCTGTCTTTTTGTTGGGTGAATGAATGCTGCTTCTGTGCCTGACAGAGATGTTCTGGAGAGGGAGTGTTTTTCCAGGTCCTTCATCAGGGAACACAGCAATAAGCTAGGAGAAGCAGTTATTTCCCCCATTTTGTCTATTGTGTTTTGGATTAAGAAGATCATACATATCAAAGGTGGGGTTTGGGGGGGGAGTTTGAGATCCAGCAACAGGTGAAGCATTTCTTCTGATAGAGACTAATTGCATTAACATCAGAGCAGGAAAGAGCACTGGCGGGAACATGGAAGGTGAGGTGTCAGGGTGGTGTCCCACCGGAACACAGGGGACTGGGGTTGCTGATGGCTCTCAAGTGTAAGGATGAGTTGGGGGATCATTCTGATTTTTGAGGTCTGATTTGTTTCTGCACTGTGACTTGTTCTTCGCGCTATGCAAACTCATTTTAAGATGTTCTCTCTTGCATGTGGGTGAAGTATCAGTGAGAGAATGTATAGGATGAGGACTAGGAATTCCAATGCAGTGCTGAAGGATCCATTAATGTGACTCAGGATTTCATTGCGGACTTGGAATTAGTTGGAATTGCTCTAGTATGGAACAAAGAAAAGTAAATTGGTTACTTAATAGTTGCATTCAACAATTAGAGGTGCTGAATTGTTTGGAAAGATCATAGAAGAGTACCTTTCAGATGTGTTTGCTGTTTTCTCTAACAGTCTGGTGAAGGAATTTTCTTTCAGCACTCACACAGGTCATCTCAGCAGTTTTCACTGTTAAGGTCCAGGTACTATCCATAAGTTTTTGGTTGATGTTCTTGTGGGTTCTGGGTCTGGAGCTCTCTAGAACCACTGAAAAATGAACTTGGGAAGGAACCTGAGAAGGTCATCCGGTTGTCGGCGACTTATAGATCTGAGCAGAACTGGAAAGCTGATTGCTGCTGCTCTGCACAGGCGGGTTGCTTTTCGATTTCTGTATGTTTGGCTTTCTAGTTTCTTATATGGAGTTTTTGTGCACAGGTGAACTGTGCTATCCTCTCAAGTTAGGATGGATCCTGATGTTGTTCAATGTAATTTTAATTTATTTCCTTACAACTTACTAAAAAACAGATAAATGATCTGCTTCAATAATCTTAATAGTCCTATTTAAGAAGACTGTAAAGCTATTGTGTGTTTTTGTATTGTATCAAGTTAGACACAACTAGAGAAAAAAAGGAGAATACTATGTTTCCAGTTCTCAGAAATAACTTACTCAAACCAGTATGTACTTTCCCAGCTTTTGAGTCCTGCTTTTACAATTAGTGATTTAGGCAAACTTGACTATGATTTTGTCATCTGTATGGGCACTTGCATGTGTTGTGTATGTCTGACCAGAAAAGAACATGGTCCAAAAATAATGGTAAAATCCAGGAGAGCTCTCTAACCCTTCTATTTCTATCTATATTTTTACTAAGCCAGCTAGCTGTGTTTCTGCAGTGGCTTTGAAGATGTGTGTCTCTGTAATTCTCATAGTAAATGATCAAACCACTGCTGGTATCAGTGTTTAACTGGTCCAAAGTTTGGCTGCAAGACAGAAGTAGGAGAACAAATGGATATAACAATTATAGATCAGACTGTCAGCTTTTTTTTTTTTTTNGAAAGCGTGAGTTGCTGTTGTTGATTCCAGTGAGCAACTCTTGCGGAGATTGGGGAGTGAAGGACCAGTAGAAAGAGAGACAAAGAGTAAAATTCAAAATTAAGACTCCAGGAAATTAAAAAAAATACATAAAGCATACTATCAAACAATTGAGTGTCACTTATTTATGGTGTCCCTAAATTATTGAGAGTTTCTGTATATTTTTAAAATTTAAAACAATGATTTTTTTTTTTTTTTNGTTCCTTTTAGAAAAGCTGTCATCTCTTTATTTTCTTCATGGTATTTTATAAATATTGCTATCAAAGAAGAATAGATGGTTGGTTTTCATATGTACAAGATTGTTTTTTATTTTGTTCAAAGCTTAGAAAGAGAAGGGACACTAAAATGCATTGGTGTTTTAAATTCCTAGGAAATGTAGCACGAGAGTATTTGAAGTGTAGATTGTAATCTCAAAAATAAAACACTGTTTATGGTTGACTTTTTTGNTTTTGGGTAGGAATGTATTCTAATATAGTTTTTACCAACTGTGTCAACACAAAAATTGAGAGATGTGGGAGACAAGTTTTTCAAGAGTTGCAAGCGTCTGACTCAATAGAATAATTTCTGTGTTGCATTTGGTTTTGGATGAAAATCCAGAATGGTTAGTGGGGCAATAATGGCCTAGTATTTATATAAAATTATGAGCAGCAGACTATTGCAGAGCTCTTGCAGGAGAAGAAGGTGGCTAGAACTGAAGAGTTCTCTTGTCATTATGCAAGAGGTCCCTAGGTAGGGAGGGTGCCATGGGCTGAAATACATTATTTTGACATGACAGCTACCAGGTGTTCCATTTCCATTTGTTTTCATAGAACAAAAAAAAAAAAAA
>VZTO01006788.1:45597-73921 GCA_013400615.1 Syrrhaptes paradoxus
TTTTTTTTTTTTTTCTAGCTGTTCCTTTTAGAAAAGCTGTCATCTCTTTATTTTCTTCATGGTATTTTATAAATATTGCTATCAAAGAAGAATAGATGGTTGGTTTTCATATGTACAAGATTGTTTTTTATTTTGTTCAAAGCTTAGAAAGAGAAGGGACACTAAAATGCATTGGTGTTTTAAATTCCTAGGAAATGTAGCACGAGAGTATTTGAAGTGTAGATTGTAATCTCAAAAATAAAACACTGTTTATGGTTGACTTTTTTTTGTATTTTTACAACTGGAATCAGAATCCACCGTACTTCTTCCTTCTTAGTAAAATTGAGTTAAGTGGTTTAATGATACTTATGAATGAAAGATTTTTAATATATATAACTAATAAAAACGTGTATGAGTATGTATGGGGTATTTTTCTCAGACTTAGACACTTAAAGGATGGCAGCCTTCTGTTACTAGCCACCAATAGTGCTGATCTCGTGCAAACGTTAGGAAAGCGTGAGTTGCTGTTGTTGATTCCAGTGAGCAACTCTTGCGGAGATTGGGGAGTGAAGGACCAGTAGAAAGAGNCTATTGCAGAGCTCTTGCAGGAGAAGAAGGTGGCTAGAACTGAAGAGTTCTCTTGTCATTATGCAAGAGGTCCCTAGGTAGGGAGGGTGCCATGGGCTGAAATACATTATTTTGACATGACAGCTACCAGGTGTTCCATTTCCATTTGTTTTCATAGAACAAAAAAAAAAAAAATAAGCTGTGGGTCTGTCACAAATGAAGCAGAACTGATGCTGCCAGCATAAAATTTCTTATTAGAAAAGTATATCCCAGCAGCTCTTTAGCTAAAGGTTAGATAATTTGCTTCAGTACAGAGGAAAGGTAACATAGGTTGGAAATGTTGGGGTTTTGGTTGTTTGTTTTTTTTTTTTTTTAATAAAAAGTATGTTGTGTCTGCTCACTAACAGCAGGGAAATTCAACTAAGTTTCTGAAAGTGGAGGGATTCAGTTAATTTAAAAATGAGCTTAGAATGTGCTTTAAATAAAAATACAATATGTTCATTAAATAAATGTCTAATACAATATTTAAGTAAGATGTGGATTATTTTTTATGAGTCAACCTTTGTGTGCTTCCTAGAACAACTAAATAATTGAACATTTTTTTTGTTCCCTCATTTTGCTGCAAATGTACAGGCAGAGTTTTTACTGACTCTTAATAAGCTTCATACACAGAGAAGCCATGTCATATATTGGTATTTATTTTTAAAATGTTTCCCACTAAATGAATACCAAAACGTTACCGCTTATTGAATGTCTCGTTATAGTACAATGTCAGGCTTGAGGCATATTCTTAGCTATACTGTAGTTTATTTTTTTTTTTAATATAGGAGAGGAAAAAATTTGATTGCCTTATTTGAAACTAAACTTGCTATATTAGTGTCTTGTTTTAAAATCACCTGCTTTATGCAAACTGCATAGTATAGGTCTTGTAGAATCTATTTAATTGCTTGCATTATTTCCTCTTCTGGAAACTGTACACACCTACACAGATATTTCTGATAAAACTGTGTTTGTTAGTTGATAAGGTTGTGATTATAAAACTTCCTCCAGGCTTTTTGCCTTTTGACTTTCAGCTGCATAAATTGGGGGTTGTTTGCTATCCTGGACTTTATTTTTGCATGCAAACGGGGCTGTTTGTTTCTACTGGAGGAATTCTAAAATGCTAACGCAGGTTGCTGCAGCCTCCCCATGCCCTCCTCCTGTAGGCCAATGAATATGGTGAATTTTCTTTGTTGTTCTAGCTTCTAAAATTATTCTCCTGAGTGCTTCAAGTTCTTGGATTACTGTATTTTAAAAAGGAAACACTGGAGCATCATTCTCTGTTAGTTTATACCAGTTTCCACCATAAGCAGTTGGCAGAGTGTCTCCTCTTGATAATTGTCTGACTCTATCAAGAATTTTAATAAAGGATGGTGATTAGAATTATGATCCCCCCCAATACAATTTTGATTTAAATTTCTTACAGTAATTACCATGTGTTTAATAAAATACGTCATTGAAATCACCGCTCTGCTATCACACAGTCCAGTAGTTAAACACAGTAAATACTTCTAATTAGTTAGTAATTGAATAACATGCATTAATTTTTATTGTATCACCCACAGGACTTGTAATAGTATAGTTGGCTATTAGCTGCTATGAAATATATGGGAAGGGTGAAGTTATCTAATTGTCATAATTCAAGGATTTTGTGGGAAAGTCTTTGACCAACTGTTTCAAACAGACAAATCCTTTTCCACTATATTTGGCCTATATTCAAAATATTACAGTTTGTTGTTGTTATTAAAGCAAAACCGTATTCAATTTTTTTTTCTCCTATGGCCAGTTAAAATTCTAAACAGACACTTTGTAGCTGTGTAGATCTGTAAACAGAACCGGAGAACTTATAGAGTTGCTGGTGATTTCCTGGATACTGTTTAAAGTCCTTTATGTCTATCTGATTTTACAAAATATTGAAAATAAAATGGTGTCCTGAGTTGAACATGCCCAAATCCACCGTTTGAAACAATTTTCCACTTCTTTTGTTGGAAGAAATAGAGAGCCTTGCACTGCTTCCCAGCTTCAAACATTAAAGTGGAATATTTTCATTGCCTAAACTTCCCTAAACATGAATTGAAATTCCAAGTTTTAATACCTAGAATACCTTTTCAGAACATTTAAAAAACACACTTATGGCTCTGTAAAGAATCTGACTCTATGTGGAAGAGCAGAAAATTGAGAGCATAAGGAGATGTAAGTAATGGACTTAAGTAGGATGGGTTTGTCATGGGTAGATTGCCATCTGGTGACAATGCAGCAGCCAACAGTTGATAAAAGAACTTTTCTAACACAGCTTTATTATTTTTTGTGCATTTCTCTCTCTCTTCCCCCTCCACACCTGCCACCATGGGCAAAGGCTAGTTTGGTTTTTATTACATGTGTAATTTAAAAGAAATTTGGTTTATCAACTTTCAATGAACTCTTGGGTCCAGAAGGATCTCATGAAAGGAGGAGTGCTGGGGTTTTCTTTTACAGGTGCATTGTTTTTCTCCAAAGACTTGAAATCTGTTGTGTTAAGTATAAGAGGAAGATTATCACGTAATCATATCTATATCATCATACCATCAGGATTTTTTACAGAGTTCATACCTGTACCTTGGTGGCCGCAACAGACAAAGGGGTTTGGGGAGGTTTCCTTGTGGGANCTAGAAAAGGTCACTGGAAAACTGGGACTCTTGGTTCTGGTGTGCTATGTTCAGTATATCATACAATTCATCTGAGATTTTGTGTATTTGGTACATTTTGATGCTATAAAGGGAGGAAAGCTGAAAGATGATGGGCAATGCTCTTGCCCACAGGAACAGTTATCTAAACTGTGAACAGCACCAGCAGGAACCACTAAGTCCACTTTCAGCTGCAGACTGTTGCTGCATTTTGACATACCAGTGGGGTGGTGGGGCAGGGGGACAGCTGAAAAGCTGAGTCATCAACACACTGATTTACGCTTGAGGAACAGCAGGAAAGAGTCTCTTTTGACCGTTTGTCCTTTCACCTTTTCCGTTCTCTTCCACGTAAATCAGAAAAATTAGGACAGCTGGTTACTGTGAGAATCCCCAGTTATCAGTTTCCAGCTCGGTGATACATCAGAGCAGTTCCATCTCACTCTCTCTGATTTTGCACAAGCAAATATTTTAAGAATATTTTTTAAAGGCAAATATTAACACACACAAAAAGAAGAGGAGTAACTAGTATCAAACTGTATAGATATTCTGATACTAGTACTTTCTGGAGATGAGAAGGGGAGTAAAAACCATGGTGAGAGCAGAGAATGAAGTTAGGTTTGAATTACTTTTAAAAAAAAAGGTAATTGACTGGGGACATCAGGGGTGGAAGGAGCATATCAACATGCTGAGTGTCAATTGTATGGGAGAAGCACGTCTTCCAAGAGTCTTTTATAGTCAGGATGATGCTGGGTCCAGCTCTAGAGTTGAAATAAATGTTAGCAGGCAAACAAGGGAAGAGTTGGTTCTGAAGAACCAGCTTCTGACATCATTTGTAGGCAGATCTGTAGCTTTTTAAGGCCCTTTATCCCATCTGCAGTCTATTAGGGGCTGACAGAGTCTAGCCACCACTCCCCAGCCCTAGATGTGATTTCTAAAAGGTAAGGGTCATCTAGTGGATTGTCTGTTCTTGTCATTCCCAATCCTCTCTGGGTTTTTTGGGGGTTAACATTGAAATATGCTCAGTTCAGTAGCTAGTGTCATTAAAGAGCACTTTCTTCAGAACTAGGAGACTAAGGTACAGGTATGAGATACTGCCTCCAGCAGTTGCCATCAACAGGAAAATTTCTGTTGATTTCAGAAAAGCTCTGTTTCTTCTTGGACATAACTGGGTACTGAGGATATTGATCAAAAAACCTCAGGCAAACAAACAAAAACCTCACAGATCTGACTGTGAGAAAATCTTACAGCACTTTTTTTTTAAGTAAGAGTTTTTTAAATACATTTTTAAAATATGTTTCTCTATGTTAACATTTCTTCAAAGAGACCTGTATATACTGTTGTGGAGCTGTACAGAATATTTAAAGAGAAAATTACTTGCCACCCCAGTTCTCTTTTGTTTACTGCCAATTTTAATTGCCGAGATGAATTGGGTTTTTCCTTTGTGCACATCCCAGTTCTGAAAGGCTTTTCTTTCTCTTACACCTTTTAATTGGAATAGAAAGGTATATAGAGGTACAAACTTAGCTGACAAAGTTTTCTTCAACTGTTTCCAAGTAGGGCATATTGCAGAAATGTTGGTTGTTTGGTTTGGGTGTTTTGGTTTGGGGTTTTTTGTTGTTTCTTTGGTTGTTTTTTTTTCCGTTACAGTTTTCGATATGTTTTTCCTACAATCCCCACCTGTCTTAGCAAGAACTAATTATTTGGAAGGCTTAAAGGCTGTTGCTGCCAAATGGCCTCATAGTTAGTGACTGGGTATAGAAATGAAACAGAACACTAAACCTTGGGGATTCACCTGGTCTTCTTTGCAAGCCAGGTTGGTTCCCACAGTGTCCAATAACAATTAAAGGAATTCAGATTTGAAGGTGACTCTTCAGTGGTCAAACTACAAAACAAGTTTCACTGTTAGTACTGTATCTTGGCATAGAAAAAGAAAGAGCATCATGCAAAAAAGACAAAGTAGAGCAAAAGTGTTAATACCTGAGGTGATGTTTTAAAGTTTTTATTGCCATATACAAGATGTTTGCTTATTTCTTCAGAGGTATGTTAGTTGTTAATACTTGTTATAGTTCCCCTAGGGCCATGGTCATATGATCATGTGTGTGCCTGTTTAACTTCATACCTGTCAGAAGGACTCCACGACAAGAACCTTCTTTTCACTTTTATAGACATGTAATATATTTGTCTCATTAAACACAAAGGGTCATTGGCATTTCTGCATCAGTGTAGTGAATGCAAATGTCTGTTTTCCACCTAAAGATCTCAAACCATTCTTATGTTCTTGGCTAAGCAACTCTTACCTGAAAAATTCAGAGGTTCAGATCCTTAGATACCAAGCATTTAACAGTTTAGACTGCCTGCTCCTGTGCCAACCATAGTGGATAGACAGATGCTTAAAGTAAAAGCTCATGTGAGACCTAGGAGCCTAGAAGGGAGATCCACAAAAGGTGCAAGACACTTAAAAGCTTGTTTGGATGTCTGAGTGCAAGGTTTATCCAGAAAAAAACTGTTTATCTGTTGTTATTTTCTGAGGCAAGGGGGTACATATATTTCTGAAATTAGCTACTGTGGGATGCAGTTCTGAGGTGCCAGGTGCTTATCTTCTTCTTGGTCTTCTTCGTGCTCCACAAATCAGGCAGGGTTTTGCAACAGCCACTGCAGTGGTCATTCTTGCAGCACACGTATTGGATCGTAACCCATTTTTTCACTGTCTGCTGCTGCCTCTTCCAGAAAAAAGGGCTGTCCCCCAGGATTCAGGAAACCAAGTATCTGTGCACCTGTCTGCTTGCGGAGGTGAGACATCCCATCACTTACTTCCCAGAAGGTGACCTACTCGCCAGCCTGTTGGGTGTCTGTGATGCTCCCAGCCAGTCCCTCAGTTGAAGCTCTTGAATTTTTCATGGCATTTTAGAGACTTACTTGACTAGTAAGGAGAATTTGTGGAATTTCAGACTAGATAGAAGGAAACAAAATTTTACAATAATGGTGGTGAAACACTGGCACAGGGTGCTGTAGGTGCCCCATCCCTGGAAACATACAGGGTTGGATGGGGCTCTGAGCAACCTGATCTAGTTGAAGATGACCCTGCTCCCTGCAGGGGGGTTGGACTAGTAGATGGCCTTAACGATCTCTTCCAACCCAAACCCTTTTGTGAATGTAGCCACTGAGACACATGGCTGGGAGAGGAAGCGAGAGATGTGCTCTGTGCTTTCATACATTTCAGGTGTATTGAGCAGAGGGAGGAGCTCTTGTGGCTCTGCACAGTGCAGCTGTAGTGTTTCTGTTTGCTGAAAAGTCAAATAGCTTCAGTGGGAGAGATCAAAGCTTCCCACTCCACCATAGAGGACAGCTTGCTAATTAGAGCACCCTGCTGGGAGAATTGCATCTCCTGATGCTGAACAGGGAGATGAAACTGCCATCTCACCTTCTGGGTGCGTGTTCTAACAACCTAACTGTTGGTTATAAGTTCTTAGGGCTCAAGCTAAAGCATCCCTGTTTCTGCTGTCTTGTTGGGGAAACATTTTGTTCAGCACTCTGCCTTTTGTGCAGTCTATCCCGATGTCCCTCCTGTTTCACAGCTTCAACAGAAAGCCTGTATGCTTACCCCATTAGGTTGTTTGCAACTACATGTATCGTTAAAGGCCTTCTAAGCACTTCTATGAGCTGTGATTTTACTGGGAGTGGGGTACTGAAATGTCTTCAGAAGTTTAGCTTTGTTACATAAAAAGTGAGCTTACTTTCAAACAGCTGAGCTTGTCCGTCCTGTGCAGTCTGACTGCAGCCTGCAAAGACTATCCAGTCTGGAGACATTCTCCAAGATGTTCTGCTTGATCTAGGATATTGCATTCCTCTTTGTTTCATCCTTGTTTTGCTCTAGTTATTAACATTCTGTAGATCTCGCCTTCTTTGTGAAACAATGAAGGGGTAGAATAATTTGTTGTGAGTATGATTACATTTGAGTCCAGATTGTATTCAAAGTGTATGAGCGTTGAGAAACAAATTTTATAGTTTAATATAAATTTTTTTCTTACATATTCTAAGCAGTGTAAGGATTTTTCTATTGAAGTTCTGGAAACACCAGTTGAACGAAGTGGCTCCAATCCTGGTGTGAGCTCCATTTAGGATTGGGCAATCTCTATGTGTAGGGTGAATAAGGTTGTTGCAGATGCTGCTGAGGCCAAAATTGTCTTTAAGCGCTGCATGTTGTCCACGTTGGTTTTCTACTTCACTTAAAATGTTCAGAGCTCTTTCTAATGCATTTAGACATAAAAGTTCAACGTGCAGGGAGGGGATACAGTCAGCCTTGAGAGAGTTGCCACTGGGAGCTGGAAAGGTTTTCCTTTGGAGCTTTATGTTGGTTGTCTGGTGAAAGCTGTCTGGCAAGCAGTCCAGTGTCCAAAATGAGAAATCTGCTTTAAGATATCTGTGGAGAGGGGGTGGAGCTGTGCTCCATATGCAAGGAAAAAATATACAAATTATTTTACAAGAATATGTTTCCTGAATGTTGTGATTATCTGCTGTTAAAATAAATAGACCTTATTTTAAAGTGAACAAGTATTATCCACTTCCACAAATAATAGTTTGTAACTTTATAAATTTGGGAGATATTTCGTACCAGACTGAAGTCATCTCAGCTGATGGTTGTCTGTGTACCTGCGTTATTCTATTCCTCTATCTCCCCTTCAACAAACAAAGTTATTTTAAACCAGGCTTTTCCAATCCGTGCTAGGCACTACTGACGCACACCCTGCTGCTTTGAGTTTTGAAGCCTAATGTTACTGTTTACCTGAGTGTGGAAGAGAGGTCAGAACTTGCCAGTTGAAAGGGTGCTTGAATGAAAACGTGTATTTTTGGAAAAGGAGATTCCTGCCCAGGATAGGTGTTTCACTCAGTGCAAAATTCTAGTCCTCTTGATTGACTGCTGGCTCTGGGCAGGGTGATAGGGGTTGGCCCAGGTGTTTTTAAAGGAAATCAGAGATAAACACAAATATTCCTTCATCTGTTTAATCCCAAAGGGTGAATGGTTTTTTTTCTTGCTGCAGTTTCCAAAGTAGACGCTAATAAGAATGCATCTACAGGTCTGGGGTCGGTAAGCAAATGCCAGTGTATAAGCACAATGCAGTGCTGTGTTCCAAGTGTATCATTGTGCAATTTGTACGTAACTAGGAAATAGAGGGATAAACAGGAGATCAAAGTTAAACTGGATTTGGGGAAAGCATTTTTTAAGTAATTGGTGCTGCATGTTTTCTGGGGGTTTTTATTTATTTGTTTGTTTGTTTCCCAAAGGTTTTGCATTTTAAAGGCAAAAATGGTCAAACTGGAGTACAGGCTATGGCAGGGATTTTGAAAGCAAGTGTTCACTAAGGACAGAAGTTCGTATGACCATCAGCCTGTTTGTCTAGTAAACATCTTTGGAGAAAACTAATGAACTAATTCTGAGCAAAAAGACTTACTGATGGCACATCGCTGTCAAGCATTAGGAGATAATTTGGCACTCTGGGGCTGTATCTAGCTTGCAGGACAGGGGCATGCCACCATGCCACCATAGTCTGGTTTGCCCAAGTGGAGAACCTCTTTGAATGACTTGTAGCTCTCTTCCAGCCTGTGTGCCCTGCTCTTCTGCCATGGGAATCAGCTGCCAGAAAGATGGGGCGTTGCTCCTAGCCCTGTGCCCAAGGACAGAAGTTCGTATGTGCTTCAGGGTGTTGCAGCTGTACATTACATCAATAAAAACATGCCACTCCCCAAAAAAGCCCTCCATGCTTTTCATATTTTCTGGTGAGAAAGAGCACAAGAGCTTATCCACCTGAGCAAAAGAAGCATATTTGAATACCTTCTGGTTTTGTACAGAAGCTGTAATGTTGTTTTATGGTCTTTATTTGTAACAACGGTTGGATTGTTCACTTTTATACTTCTTTATGCCAAGAATATGAATATAGTTATTTCAACAGTCTACATCACAAAATGGCAACAAAGACAAAGGCGTTATTCCTCTTGGAAAACATGGGGCCCTGCCAGAGAGAAAACAAACTAACAATCACGTCCACGTGAGCTACAGGCAACACTATATTTATCATCTTCTGCTTTGGTGTATTTTATTGGGAATTTCTCCTGAATTGTATGTTGTGTAGAAGAAAGGCAGAATTTTAGCTAGTGGTGAATTACAGGATATATGAACAGGAGAGAGAGGGAGGGAGGGAGAGAGACAAAGAGAAGAGCTCCTGCTGAAGTGAGTAGTGATGACATGGTGAATTTTTGGTTGGAAGGAGTAAAGGAGACCAGAGAAGTGTTTAGTGGGAAGGCTATTCATCATGAAATACATGTTTTAATAGTTCCTGGTTGCTCCACAAATCTAATTAATAGGAATAAGTGGTTGAATTTTTATTTTAAATGACTATAGAGAAATGTCTGACTTGCAGATAGGTTTAAGGGTTCCTTACAAAATAAATTCTGCATAACATTATGCTAGTTTGAAAGTATTTGGCATAAATAAGAGTAAAGGTCAATATGCTCAGAAGACAGTAACTGAAGGGCAAATGAGATTGCTTTTTGCAGAATTCAGAAAACACTGTGTAAAAGATCTGTACAAATTAGGCATCCACAGCATCTCTTGGAGGAAAAAAGGTACCCAAGCAGGTTATACTTACGTATCAAAAGGTTAGATAAAGATTTTGGTCAGCAGTCAAAACAGTAGGACTCATTACAGCTTCAGCTCTTTACTCATTAGTATAATGGAATTTATTTTGACAACAAGAAGTAAGAGCGGCCGCACATTGTATGATTTGAACTTTCACTCAAACTTAATATTTTATTTAGCCTTTAGCTACGACAACCACAGACAAACCCTATGAAACGTTATTTGTGCCCATAGAGTACCATTAATTTTCTTTTAATCTTTCTCTGCCCCAAGAAACATTTCAATTGAATTTTGCTCTTCATGCAAGGAATCAAGAGCACTGACAGCCAAGCTCATTTCCTTTAATTTTCCCTTTATTTCCATATTTTTAATAGATTTGTGACCCATGGTGCTAATACTGGAGTTATTGTAAGAACATGTTAAATTAAAAATATGTATTTATTGTGCCCATCTGCTAAATTCCCAACATCTTTCTAGAGTGTTTTGAATTTCCTAACATCAGATCTTGGTTTTGCAGTTCAGTCTAATGGCATTTCCTGACCAGGCGAGTTTGTGGTCTCTGCCCTTCCCATTGCCCCTCTCTTTCTTTCCCTGTTTTACTCATCTTGTCAGGCTTCCGTGGAGTCCTTACACTGCCCTCCCCATCTTTAGTGACCAAGTACTGTCTCCTGTTCTCCTTCTAGCTTTATCAAATTGTTTTAACCTTCTCTTCATCTTTGCCCTCACAGTTGATTTATTTTTTGGTTTTGGCCAGTCTTCTTTCCTGTTTTTCCAAATTCCATTAGATTCTACCTATTATTATTATTATTATTATTATTATTATTATTATTATTATTATTATTATTATTATTTCAATTTTATTATTTTGCCTGTACCCCAGGTTGAAGAAGGCTGTTTCACTGGTATGGGCAAGAACTTGCAGAAACTTGGTTGGTTTTGAGTTTGGGAGAGGAATTTTACTCAGTAGCAAATATTGAATAGCTCTTCATTTGATATAATTAATTTTGTTGCATCTTCAGCATTCCAGTAGCATCTTTCTCTTAGATGGATTGAACCGGTTGTTTGACACAGAATAATCCCACAGCAGAGCTTAAAAACTTTTTGTTTAAAGTAGGCTTTGGATTGGTAATGATTATAAAATCAGGATTTCTGCTGAAAGATAACACCTCTAGCAATCTCAGTCCTGAGACACTGGTTCAGAATTAACTCAAAGGGAAGTGTACCATCTGTTGCTAAAACCTAACGCTAAGAGCTCAAGACATTTCTAGCTTGAAGCGAAAACGTGGACCTGAACCTAGCCAATTAAGTAAAGCAGAGAGACGGGTTGTAGGAAAAACTTAAGAATAGCTTCTGGTCCTTCGCTTGTGCCTGTGCTGGCTTACAATAGAGGCGGCAGAGAGAATTGGCACTGCCAAGAAAACAAACTGCACCAAAAGTGCTGTCAAATGCCCCAAAGTAAACAAATGGGAAAGGACAAATATTGTTTCTTTGACATTTGATTTTGAATAACCGTACTCTCCTATGTAAAGCTTCTCTAGGCTCACTTATGATATTGAAACTGTTACTGTTCCTGCAATGCTTGATAATCAGGACTGATTTCTGTGCCAGAAGTGTATCTCTGGATAACCAGTTTACTTCAAGACTGCCAAACCTGGCAAAAGAATCTCCATTTCTTGCTGGTGCTTCTCTAGATTAATAGCTCATTTTATCTCGATTTTTTAAATTATTTAGGTGATCTAGAAACAAACCAACTTCTGTTGAGCCTTGTTTTCAGTTCTGCTAAGAGGAGACAAAAAAAACCCAAAAAACCCAAAAAAAGCCCCCAAAAAACAACACCACCAAAAAGGCAAAATAAGAGCTGGAGGGCTACGCTGCTTGAAATGAAATACAGTGCTCCAGCTTGCTTGACCATGCTATATCTTCAGATATCCCAGTGATAAATCTGCCATAACTGTGGAACCTGGGTAAATGCAGATCTGACCTTTTGTTTACAGGGTGTCAAGGGAAATCTTTATGAGACCACAGAAATGTTTCAAAAGGCTTAGAAACATTATGAGATGGTAAAATGTGTCCCCTGCGGGTAATTTTGACAGCAAAGATCTAACGCTGTTTCTCAATGAGCAGTGCCCTTTCTGTCAAGATTGGAACAAGCCATTTGGCACTGATGTTTGAGAAGCGCTTTTGGTAGTATAATCCAGGGGAAGGCTGAACTGTGCTGTTATAATTAAGTAGGATTTTAATGTTATTAAAATATTGCCATGAAAATATTTACTGGATATACAGATGTTGATGCTGGTACAGTGCAAGGTAAGCTAGAAAAGATGACTCATTTTTTTCCTAAAATGAAAATGTTAAATTAGGCTTTCATACCTCCTCTAACTTCTGCTGGTCCTGATTGTTTATCTGATTATAAATAAACGTGGGGACTTAAATGAGCTTGATTAAAAGTTCAGATTGTGTTTTGTTATATATAATGAATCTATTGATTAAACAAATACAGATAAATGTTCTGAGCAAAAAAGGATTCTTGCTGCTGAATTCCAGGCAGAAAAGATTAAGTCTGTTCTGCTGCCTGCAAAGGAAGTGCCTTAGAGAACAGAATAGCAGCAGTAGGTTTGAACTCACTTTTTGGATTAAAGCCCCAGTTCTGGTTTTGGTTTTGGTTTTGTTTTGTTTTATTTTAAGATAACCTCTGCCACCTGTGATTTGGTTTCTGATCTGTACACAGGTATGGATTATATATGCACACATATATATACACGCAGACTAATTATCTCGATACAACTAATTTACTACAACTACTGCCTTTGGTGGAAGAGGATGAGGTTAGAGAGTACTTAAGCAGAGTGGACATCAACTCATGGGCCCTGATGGGGTGCACCCAGGAGTGCTGGGGAAGATGGCTGTTGTCGCTGAGAGTCCATTCGGTAATCTTTGAATGATCATGGCAATCGGGAGAGGTGCCATCTGGAAACCAGCTTGGCAGAAAAGGGCCTGGGGGTCCTGCTGGACTCCAAGTTGACCGTGAGCCAGTAACGTGCCCTAGTTGCAGTAAGGCTGATGGTATCCTGGACCGCCTTAGCAAGTCAAGGGAGGTGATCCTTCCCCTCCACTCAGCACTGGTGAGGCCACACCTGGAGTGCTGGGACCAGTTCTGGGCTCCTCAGTACAAGCAAGAGATGAACATACTGGAGAGAGCCCAACAAAGGGCCACAGGGATGGTGAAGGGATCTCTGCTGTAAGGAAAGGCTGAGACAGCCGGGACTGTTTAGCTGGGAAAAAGAGGTGGAGGGTGCAAAGACGAGGGAACCAGGCTCTTTTCAGTAGTGCCCAGAGACAGGACCAGAGGTGATGGGCACGAACTGAAAGACAGGAGGTTCCCTCTGAACATCAGGGAACAGTTTTTCACTCTGAGGGTGACTGAGCACTGGCACAGTTTGCCCAGGGAGGCTTTGAGAAATGCTTAAATACGAAATTGCAACTCTGCTGGCTAATACATGAAGGATATGGTTTTTATTTGTCACATGAATTATACTGATCCCAGTTATTAGCACTTAACTATCCTTTTGCTGTGTTTATTTTATTAATGCACAAATGTATTAATTAACAAATTATAACAGCAAATAGTTCTAGTAAATACCCAAACATTCAAACTCAGCATTGGAAGTATACCATAAATATTAAATAATTGAGGTCACTTAAAGACCTGGCTGCAAAGAGCATCTAGGTGCTAGCTGCAAACAAGTCCTCGGGGTTATAAGCCCACATTTAGGTAATTTCTCATGGATTCACAACTGCATTGTAGTGGGGGGGAGGGGAACTCTCTGGAAATTAATAGACTACACTTAACACTGATTCCCGTCTAAATAGGGTGTTACGATGTTCTTGCCTGGACAGAGAGACTCATTCTCGGTGGATTGAACTACCTAAACAGCACTGTAGCTGCTGAAATACTCCACCCGGCAGTGCTGCAGCCAGGTTTGTTATGACACCTAATTCTCCTGGAACTCTTGTGCGCTGCATGCACGTGCAGCATGGTCACTCCAGCATCCCGGCTGCTCCAGCAGGTTGCTACAGCAACAGGCATCTGCGGGAGAAGATTATCTGGCAAACGGTATCATGCTTGTTCACTGTGGAGCTGTAGAAACAGAAGTTAATGAACTTTTAACATTGCAAATAAGCCAGCATCTGGGCTTGCTGTCTTTGTCACCCTGTAGGATCAGGGTGCCGTTATATTTTATAAAATGGGCATACATTGTGTATTCCCCTGACATCGAAATGCTACTGAAATGATTATTTAGCTTTTCTTGGGCTTTAAGTGTATAAAATCACCACCTAGGTTGTGCAGTTTTGTTTGTGGGTGTTGCTGTGTTTGTGCACAACTTTATCTGTTAGTGGCCTCAGGCCATTAAATAGATTTCTATTTGTAATATTTTAATGTAAGTAAGAGATCAACAAACTGTGCAATCCACCCCCCATAGTGATTAAAAACAAATAAGCAATTTCAGGAAAAAAATAAATCCATGCTCTTATTTAACCTAAGGGCCAGTCTCATTTGCTCTAATTTACAGTCTCAGAAACTAAATGGTCAGGCAAGGAAACAGAGGGAAGCTCTTTTAGACTGGGTAGCTGTGGGTCCAGGAGGAAGAGGGGTGCAGCCAAAGGTGAGCAAGGCTGCTGCAGCACCTGCCTGGGCTTCACCAGTTTGTCTACGGTTTGGCTGCGTCGGGGTAGAGAGAAGGACAGTTGGGAGAAGAAATATCATCTCAATATATTGGTCTGACCCTTCTTCCAGTATTAATTCCTGAGCAAAACAGCTGGCGTGGTGCTGTTCCCCTGCTCTGCAACACAAGCAATGTGTAGAAAGGATTGCTGTTTGCCATCCCCTTTCTCCTCAGAAAGTGCACTAAAGTTTGGGATTATTCATACTACTAAAAGCAGAGAGGTTTCTATGATGGAGCTAGGTTTGGTTTGCGCATATATATTTTTTTAAATTGCCATTTTCACAATAGCTGGATCTCTTCATACGGCTGATATGCTGAATCTTTGATATTGATTGCAGAAGGGATTGTAGAGTAAGCAATAGATAAGCTCTTCCATTCTTTTGTGGTGGCGGAGCAAGAGAAAAAGGTTTTCATTTTCGAGATAAAACAGGAGCAGCAACGAGGGACATCTCAGTATCTGTCACTTCCTCTAGGTAATGTTTCTGTCTCAGAATTATCGGAACTGGTGTTGTTCACAGACAAGACCTTTAAATCATTGTCTATTCATGAAAAATTCAGGCATAAGCAAACAGCAGTTTGCAGCTTTCATCATGAAGATGTAGGTGTCACACATACTGGATTATAAAAGTCAGTCTGTTGTATTTTAATTTTCACTTTATGACATCATATTTTTCTCTTTTTTTTTTTTTTTAATGGGGAAAAAGCATTTCAGGAACAGAAGAAAAATCTAACCCATTTTAAAATTCAGTGTTCAAAAGCGTATCCTTCAGAGCTGATGTAAATTCCGAACACTTAAGAGTACATGGCAGAAGTTAGCATTCTTCTCTCTTTCCCACTGAATAACAAGTATGAGCAGCTCTGCCTGCCTGCTTGTTTAAACAGGGAGTTAGCAGCATCAGTCCTGTCAGGCTGAGTAACGGATGACTTTTTTCTTTTTTTTTCTCCCCCCACACTCAGAGTTATTTAATAAAACGCTTTCCTGAACAGGTTCCAACAGTGACTAGTTACAGTGAAAATAGTGTCTTCCTGAAACAGGTGTTTTAAAACCAAAGAAATCAAGTATTCAAGCAAAGCAGGGTAAGCTAAAATACTGTCCAGGCTGAACAGCTTAATCTGTATTTTTTTGCATTTCTTAGTATTAAACTACTCCTCTCAATATCTGCACAGGTCTAAACTTAGAGATAGGGAAGTTTTACATTTCCTGGGATTTGGCTCATCTGTGTTAATGTCTCCAGTTTGCCGTAGGCTCCTGATGTGACGTTGGTCAGATGGTTTAATATTTCTGGGCCTCGTTATCTCATTATGTCTCTTTATGAAAATTGTATGTTTTTTTTTTCTTCTGTTTTTTAGATGTCTTGCTTATTCTCAGTAATCTACTTTGAGATGTGGTATTTTCCTGTGGGATGGGTGTGATAGAGTAATGAGAAATTGCGCTGCAGTCCATGAAATTGCATGGAAGGGGAACAGTATATTATTTAATTGTTGGACACTGTGGTTTTTGTTTTATTAACAACGTACTCTGGTTTTCAAATTATTTGTGCGCTATCATATGTGGTAGACACTGTAAGTTAATATGTAGTGCAACGTGAACCATTCCTAGGTTACCCTTAGTAGAATCTCACTGCCGCAAAAAGTCACGCCAATAATTTTTAGAAAATTGGTGCTTCCTGAGTTTAGATTGTTGTTCTAGTTCACCTTAAAATCTGCTGTGAAAAAGCCTACATTACCTTTATGTTTTTTTTCTTGGTGTAGTAATAGAAATTTAAAAAAAAAAAAATGTCTTCAGGTTTTTAAATATTTTTTTTTCCTTTTTACTTAATTTGCTTTAAAATAGGACCCTTGAAGATCTGGGTAATATCATGGTCTGTGTTTCACAAGCACAGACCGGTTGGATTCTGTCCCTGTTTATGACAGACCAGAAATCTCTGACTGATAGATTTGAAGAAGGCAGAACGCAGGAACTGACATTATATAGTAGTCCTTGCTGTAATGGCAGTGCTATTGTTAAGCTATGCATGTTCTTCTTGTCTTTGTTTTTTTTGTCTGATAAGTTTACCCAGGTGCCTTGAGGTGAGATGGGGATGATTCTGGTAAAATAACTTCAATATTTCGGGAAGGTCTAGTTTCTGATATGACCTGTGTAGAAGATGGTTTAAATGACACACGGAATCCATGTACAGGAGGATTAATGTGTGCTGATGTTGATGTAGTGAAGAAGAGAGAGCTTCCGGTGTGTTCAGAACTTCTCTTAAATAGGGCTTTTGACATTTCCTGGATTCCTCTTTTATAGCTGAGATGTTAGTAAAATACAGTGTCAGTGTTTCCATTTTGGTTAAAATTTCCTTTGATATGATCCTTAGCATCATCATGAGTGGTAATTATTTCATAGATTGAGTTTTAAATTTGATTGGGAAGAGGCATTAATGGAACACCAACTCTGAAGGAGATACGGGACACCATTAGGGGAAATTAGTATTGATTATGCTGATATGCAACGTCAAGAAATCGTATGATGACTGGGTAGATTTGTGGAAGGGAGTCAGAAAAGCAAATTTGAACCTCATTAAGGAATGTCCATTAGTCCGAAGTACCTTACTGGTTACATAAAGCAGCTGTGATTTGTAATTGTGGCAGCTGACTGTGTGGCTCATAATGCCCATCCACAGAGAGTGGCATTGTAGGTGTGACATAAAATGATTGATTAGCCCAGGTCTTTCCATGAGAAGCCATTTAGATTGCAGCTATTTCCCATTGCGTAGTCATGGATACATTACGAAGTATCTGTTACCGGGTGGTTTTAAGGTGACTGCTGGCTGTGTTAATGCAAAAAAGTTTTATTTGCTTGTTGCAGGAAATTCCAACAGTGGAGATACGCTTGGAAAATATAAGCAGGTGGTAGTGTACTTTTGGCTAATGGGTAAATGCTCCTAGAGAGCCAGGTACTAGGCAGCATATTGAACTTTGAACACAGCATGATGAGTATAAGTGTAAATGAAGAAGAAGAGATTAAAATATCATTTCATTTATTTTAAAAGTGGAGAACAATACATTGCTTCATTAGTGTATCAACTGTAATAACATTAAGTGATGCTTTCCATGTCACTCATAACTCATCAGTATGGAGATGTGTCCATACATTACCAATGTCTTTTAGCACTAAGTATTACCAATAATGTCTGAAGTATCTGAGAGGAATACTGTTGTTAGTCCATTATTGCACCTTCAAATGTAATTTGTTAAAATTACCTCATTTATATCGTTGTATAACTTACCTGTTTCATCACCATGAAGCTGGGTGCCGTATTATACTGCTGAGTGCTGTCATTTCCCTGTCACAGCCCCACTATATAGAAAATAGCTTAATACATCCTGTGTTTAAGTTAGCTGTCTATAAAAGGGAAAATGTAAATTTATGTTCAGACCTAAATGCAGGTAGCTTGCACAGAAAAACATATGGATAAATCAGGAAGTAAATTTGAGTTAATTTCATCGCAGCACTTTCTCTTAGGAGCTTCATTAAATGGTGCAGACTGTATACCTGGAGAATCAGACAGTGATTTTTCCAAAGAGTTTACATTAATGTTTTCCTTAAGATACTGTAAAAATTAACAGAGATTTGAGTGTCCAAATCCATAGAGTGCTTTTACAATCTCAGCTGCAAGATGGTTTTCTTCTACCACTGCCTAAACCTCTTTCTCCCCCCTCCCTTCACCCCAAAAACTTTCTGTGGGCTCAGGAGGTTAAATGGATCGGTTGCGAGTGAGCAAAGCAGAGAGACAGGAACAGTTATAAACTCCAGTCTTGGGAGGGGGGAGGCTAATGACTTGGAAGTGGTAGCAATATTCTGATAAAGCTTTTTTAAATTACTTTCTAATTATTTATATGTAAAGGAACAGCTAGAGCAGTGGAGAGAGACATGATTCTCTCCTGCTTTTCATGGTAGTCACTCACGAAATGGGAGATCAAGATTCAGTTATCTGTTCTAATGAATATTCATTTACATATTCAATGAGCTCTTGGGAGAAGCTAGGATTTGCCTTAGAGTATCCTGGAGCTGCGTCCCAGGGGACTGCTGTGCAACGTGGGTGGCAGGAAGGCAGGGCTCTGTCTCAAGGCAGCAGATCTGTAGCTGTGCTTGTATTTACCAGGGAAGTGTTGAGCCCTCAGCTGTTACCTATCCAGATGAAGCTATTCTGGCTTTTTTTTTTTTCCATTAAGTGATTCTTAGCTAATGTAAAACAAATATTGACATAGTGGAAAGACTATCTGATGCTTATCCCCTTGGTGAAAAGCATCGGTGCTTTGCTGCTGCCATAGGAAATGAAGCAGTCTGAGTAGCCTGAGTGAGTTGTAGAATATCAACAGCAGGCTTTGGCTAGGTGTATTCTTGTGTAGTTTGTACATTGCTATGTTCACAGCAGACCTGCAGCGCACCATGGCATAATTGTTTATGAACTGAGTGGTTTGCAAGAGCGTAACTTGGCCACGTAGGATACAGTTTTCTGCAATGCTAGGGCCCCTAATAGCTACTGCCTGCACCAAACAGACTGAACTTTTCTACATAGCCTCTGTACACTTATGTGTAAATCTTTTGCATGAAGCTTGACAATGTATCTGAGATTTATATAACAGGATGTGTCAGTTTGTGGGAAGCAGGACCTCAGCACTTTTAAGACTTGCTTGGGAAGACAAGCACCAGCAGGGCTAACTCCATCCCAGCCAGACCCAGCCCTTCTTTCCATGCTGGTGTTTTCCCTGTGGAATCACAGAGCTGACACCAGTCCCATCCCCTCTCCTCTACAGACTTTCTCCCAGGTCTGATTTAGCCACCTGAGTCAAGGTGACACAGCAGGGCCATATATCAGAGCCAGGGTCCTTGTTACACAGGCACCTAACCCCTGGGTTGGTGGGTGGGTGTGGGGAAGAAGCTTCTAGCAGGGTTACAGAGCGAGGGGCTCACACAGGTTTGTGAGGTTAACCTCGTTACCCTCCATCTGCCACACCTTCTCCCCTAAGGTAAAAAAATAAAAAAATCCAGACAGGATTACATCATCCCTAGTTTTACCAGCTGGGTGCTTTATTCATTGTAGGACATGTCAACTTTCTCTTCCTTTAGGAAAATTACAGCAGTTTACTTCTTATCAGGCACAGTTTGTGGTTCCTAAGAGTATATAATTTTCAGTTCTCTAAATAAAAAGTTAGTTAATATACAGAAAAAAATCCCTGTTTACAACTATCCTTCTCCCATCATGCAAGCATGTGACAAAGCCTTCTCAGGTGGAACAGATCAGGTATAACGGTTGGCTCTGTGCTTCTGCTCCGTGGGGGCAGACACTGAGACTCTATAGGTGCTGGCGGTACTAGTGCCTAAGGCCAGCTCCTCTGTCTTCTGTTAAAGCCCATCCCGAAAAGAGAAAGAACAAAACGTGTCCGTGCAGAGGATTCTCTAAAAGTTAAGCAGGAATATTATCCTCCACTCTCCTCTTCCTGGGTGGATCGAGCCTAATTACTGGGGAACGATTGACCATGTAGTGATTTGGGTTACGGTATCCTTCATGAACTCGGTGGAGTGTACAGTTTGCACAGCAGAGACGGAGACCTGGGGTTGTCCTGAGGCACAGGCATCAGCTCAGCTCTGCCAGGTGAGCCAGAACAAAGCTTGCCTCTGGCAAAACCAGCAGGGATACTGCTAAGCTTTGTTCAGCTTGGAAGTCATTCTTCATAACTTCCAGTAAACACAGAGGGACAATTTAGAGAAGGAAATTAATGCAGACATGGAAAATGATAAATGAGAACCCAAAGCTTTGGTGATGCTTGACATTCAAGCTTTGGTTCCTGCACACACAAACAGCTGCATATGGTATCTTAGGGTAGATTCCACAACCTCATAGGGGATCTGCATGGAAGCTCCGTGGCTTTTTTCCTTGGAGTTTGTAGATGTTCGTTGTCCATGATGTACAAGTGTTCAGTGGTTAATTAGATATCTTTTTTTAGATCTGATTGAGCTTAGCAAATTACCCTCAAAGAAATTATCTCTCAATTATAAGACTGTAAGTGCGCCATTAAAATTTTAAGTTCAAGTATCAGCTCTTGTGGTAAATCTCAGAAGATACTTAGAGCTCAAGTCATTTAGCAAAGGTTGTGTATTTTGAGTAGTACCGCAGAAGTGAGAGGAGCGGACAGACGCAAAGAGTCAGGAGTGGGGGGGGGGGGGGGAAACAAGCTACAGGGAAAGCCAAGTGTTGGTCATTAGGAGGATGAACTTCAGTAGCTGATGAAGTAGGACACTACTGAAGAAGAAAGTTTACTTAGGTTTTAACTGGATTTTTTTGTTGTTTTAAGGTCGGTATTCTTAGTATTCAGTACTGCTAGCAGGTCTTGACTGGAATACTTTCTAATACAGTTTCTGTAATGCTTATTATTATATGAATTGTGGTTAAGTGAAAATGCAACTTCACATGGAACTTCTAAAATGGAATTTGTAGGATTTTCTATTTTTGCTCCCTTTTTGTAGCACTGGAGGTGGTACGGACACCAGTGTATTTGGGATTTCTGGGAAATGAGATACATGCAGGCAAATTTAATATTCTCCTGCTCAAAATAATAAAAGCAGCATTTAAGTAGGCATGCTTTCTTTGAAACTTGTGCCTTGTTCTGATGACCACTAGGTTATAAGAGAAAGTGTTTTACTGTTTCTAGGGGCTGCAGACAGATGATCTGCAGTGATTTAGCAGGATGTAGATTTTTGCTCCCTGAGAGTTGTATTGTCACGTTATAAATTAGCAGAATTTTTTTAAGTTCAAAAACAGTGCAAAAAAAATTTCTTAAGTAGCTCTAAGATCACATAGTCTGACTTTTTTTCTCTTTAGTATCTGTATCTATCATTTGCTTAAAAATCCATACATTTTTTTAATTCTAAAGTATTTTACAAAGAGTATTTCACAAGACAGTAAAAAGCTGCTCTCATGTAGATTATCAAAAATTCCCCTTACTGCCTGTTATTTACCGAGAGAGATGTTAGTGGAAGCCCAAAGTTTTTGCTCCTAGATTACTATTCAGGTCCATTATTTTTAATAGTCTCCAACTCTTTTGAAGCCAAGCAGCAGGGAATGTATGACACAGTGCATGCCCTACACCCTAGAGGGATAATTAGTTAATTGTGCTTTAAAGAGATGTTTTTCTTTGTAAAATTCTTGCTTGGACTATTTGCAGAACATTTATTGCCCTTCCAGTGAGAGAAGCCCAATTTAAAATATATTTTGGTTTGGAATTATCCATTTTTGAACAATTACTTTTTTTCTTTATCAATTCAAGCTAAATACGATTTTAGAAATAAAGCTGATATAAAATAACAGCTTTAGATTCTAAATAGCTGATGTTCTATGGCTATGAAAGCACAATGGTGTAATTTAAAAAAACAGTATAATGTTTCAAAATGAAGGAAAGGTAGAATGTGTATTTGTTATGCCAAAAAAAAAAAAAAAAGACAATAGTAGTAAAAGTGCAAGCTAAAGATATTTGTATGCATCTGTCTTTACTTAATGTAATATCTGCCACCTTTAAAGTACAGTGGTGATTTCTGAAATTGAGCAGGTTCCTGGGAGATTAAAATATAGAATAGGCGATAAAGTTTTGTGGTACAACTGATACTTTTCATGGCCATCTGTCTTTGCCTATCTTTAGTAATCCTGTGTGTTATCCAGTTTAGAATTTTGGTACATAATTCTACTTTACTGACATTCTAGGTGATATGCCATCTCAAAGATAGTTTGAAAGGCAATAAAGTGATGTCCACAGTCAGCAGAAGTGCTAGTGGCTTTTTAGTTGTCACTGTATGAGATGGGTGGAAATTTAGGAAGGGGATTTTGCAAACAGTTAGGTTTAGGTTAAAGCTATTGACTTACATGATATATTGTACTTTACATCAACACGGAGATTGTGGTTGTATGCATCGTCACATTGCCTTTTTGGATTTTTGTAATTTTCTGTGGGTAATGATGAACGTCAGTCCATTCAAACAGTCCCTCTGTGGTAGTTTTTTCAGTTCACCAAGCATGAATAGAAACCTTTCATGGAGCTCTAGTGAGAGGCAGAAGATATGTTCACCTACAAGCCATGTATGTTCCAAGGCTTGGGCTGCCCTGAGCAGCTCTCTCCAGCAGTGCTGTGGAAACTGATGCTCTTCCGTAGCTGAGGAAGCTCCTTAGCTGCTGATCCTCAGGGAGCTGTGTAGGGAAGATTTCCAAGAGGTTGCCTGAGGTTGTAACGTTAATTTGATAACTAGATAATAATTAATTTTATAAATGTGTTGTGTCATTTTGTTGTGCCATACTGTTGAATATTAATACTCTGTGTATGATTATGGTTTTCTTTCCCAGCACCTTAAGTAGAGCGTACTTGATGCTTTAGTTGAATTTGGGTTTTTTTTAATGTTAAATGATACTTTAAAATTCCGTTTTAAAAGGCTTGGATTTCTCCGAATGTAATATTTGATAGGCCGGTAGGAAGAGAAAAAAACGTAGAAGTTTATTTTCATTGAACACTGTGTTCTGAATTGACTGTTTTCTGATAGGATTCAAAGGGAAGCCGTGTGTCAGTAATGGCATAAACTATTAGCACTGGACTTTATTTTTTGTATTTATATATTGTTGTTTCTTCTTGTCTCTTTTTCCTTTTCTTGCCCATCTGTAATAAAAACAGTAAAGTGTAATTTTACAAAAGCGAGATTTGTGGGATTCAAAGCACATTTTGGACTTACAATCATGTCCTTTACAGGGGCCATTATCTAGTTTTGTAGTACAACTAACATATTTAAAAAAAAAAACTAAAACTCATTAGTTTTTGTGCAACCTCAGATGAATGACTAACCCTTGTCTCTATACAGGCATGAAGTAAAACATGTAAAAAGCAAACAAAATGAAACTTGAAGGGAAAGTAAATCTAGAGCTGAAATGTGTGGTCAAGACCACCTGTGAAAAAGGAAATGTTTTAGGCATGGTATGAATGCAAAATTAGTTGGAAAGTAGTATTTTCAGGAAGTTTTTTTTTGGGGGGGGCATTTATTTCAAGTGTTGAATTTGGATTGTTTAGATCTCCATTCATTTGTAATGCTTTTGAGTTGAAATTAAGCTGCTACCTATCAAACTCAACTTCTTATCTTTATATTTTATCATTAACTAATGCCATGAGAAAACTTTAAAATGTGTGCAAATTGCACTTTTTTTTTTTTCCTGCATTTTTCTGGTGCTCCATCACATTTTCCTTTGTCATTAAAACCAGTGCCCCCTGGCTAAAAGATTAGCCAAGAGAACATCTATTCCATCTTCATCTTCCCTCATTAGCACAGTGAAAAAATTCATTAATTTCCAGTTCCCATTCGGAGGCAGGTGACACTCTGTAAAGGCAGTGTAAGAAATTTTTTGCCCCAAACCTCTGACATTTTATTGTTAAACCACTGTTAAGTTCTGGAGTTATTTGTCTTTCCTGATAGCTCTTGGGGAATAGACGATGTTTGATGCTGCTGTGGCAAAGGCAATTTGTATAATCAGTTTGTCAGATAGAGTAGCTATTAATTGCATTGTCTTTTTGTTCTTCAGAAGAAGTTGCAGCTAGATACACAATCTCGTTCTTGATCGGGTTTTGGAAATGCACGCAGAAAAAATATTGTTTTTCATTGATAGGTATTAGTGGCAAGATAGATATTTTATCTTTTTTCTCAATTTATATAGAAATCCTCTGTATTTGTGCGTACATAATCTCATTACATTTCTAATCAGATTACATCAGCTTTTCCCTCTCCTAAGCAGTCCTGAAAGTGTGCTGGCTTGTATGAAGCTGTTTGCCAAAAGATAAACAATCACTTTGTTTCCATTCTGAAGCCTCAGAAGCAATCTACACAGTGGGTAGAAATGTGCCGTATGCATTCAGAATCCTGTTGCAAGTGGAACTAATTTTTGTTGATTTATGGTGGTAAACTTTTATCACAACAATACTGTATGCCTGTTTCAGATATAGAAAACTGCGTCAAAAGGGATTCTAACACTTCAAACTGTCGAAAATGCATACGCTTTTTATGTGAATATTTTTTTTACTGTTCTTTGGTTTTAGTTTTGTAATTTTCAAAGCATGGATCCAGCTGAGTTAATTTGCAATCCTGAGCTTACTGTACTTATCAAATCAAACCCTAAATGCCTCACATAACCCTGCAAATGTAGAATATGCAGGCTAGTGGATAGCTGTTAAAACTTGGGGTGTGTTGGCTTCTCTTCCTTTAGAAACTTGATGGTGGACACAGGGATCTGATTCTATAGGTAGTCTTCAGTAATTTCATTGTCTCAATCATTTCGTATCTTCCAGTTTCTACTTAGAAAACATATGTATAGATAGGAGGTTCATTTATTATAGAGACATGGTCATTCACTAGGCAGTGCTACCCTGGACACTGAGTGAAAGAGGAGCTGTAGGGAAAGGTGCGTGGTTAAGCGGGTTCTGCGGTATGACTCCAACATGTACATTCCAATAACTAAAGTTCAGCATCTCCTCTCTTGATGATGCTTGAATTCATAACTTCAGTGATTTCAGATGAAATTCTTATTTCACCAATNACCAGTATCCTAATTCATTCACATCCCTAAATACTTCCAATAAGGTAAAAGTTTTAAAGTACTTTATTGGTTCAGTTTATTTAATTTACATTGCTCTTTGTGTACTGTGGCCTGTCTTCTGGCTTTCCCCTTAATTCCTTGTCTTTAAACCAAGTGCTTTTTCATTTTCCACACTGCATGAGCACCTGCAGAAGAAGAGGATAATTGTGGGGTAGGGAGGGGGCTTGCTGCACATTGAGAATTGCAGAAAAGTCCCTGGACGTCTGGTGGGATGAGTGGGTGCCAGTGAAGTCCTGCTCGGACACCTGCAGCATTGTAGGCACATTGAGACGTGAGAAGGTAGAGTTTGTTTTGAACGTAGGAAAAAAAAAATCTAGAAGCTAAATACCAATGTGTCTGCCATGAAGCTGTGTGAAGAAGGCTTTTCAGTGGTTTGTAATTTGCCCAAGATGGGATTCCTTTCCATAAGAAAGACAAAGGAAGTATCCAGGAATTTTCTAACCTCCTAACTCCAAGGCACTAAAATTTTGAAATGAATTATTTTGATTTGAGAACTCTATCTTAGAGCATTTTGCTTTGCTGCCATTCTCAAACTTAGCCAACTTATTTCAACTTCAAATTTTTAAAAAGTCAGCTTGAGGGATGAGAACTATCAGCCTAGACAACTTAAATTTAACAAGTGATAAGCTCTTGAAAAAACTTCTGTCTAGGGAAGAGTTCAGCAACCAGAACAATACATAGAACTGAACTATCGTCTCATCCTGTAATCTGTTTTATCCTGTGCATTAGCATATGTTACTAAAAAGGATTTTCCTAAAGATTAGCAAATAAAAATAAAAAGCCTGTATTAAATACACAGTAACTCTTTAGTTGGAGTAGTTCCAGTGAAGAACAATTGAAAAATGCTTCTCGGTTTCTTTCCTAATCTTATCAAGGTCTTCAGGGTATTTCTACACAACATAAGTGGCTTAAGCTAACTCTGCCTTTTTCACTGACTGATATTTTGCTTGTGGTTGGAGCTCAAGGCTCTGCTTTTTCCCTGTCTCATCTAAAGGACCATACATGATGTCAGACGTGTGATTCTTCCTATATTTCAGTGACAAGTCAAGAATGGTTTGAGACCGCAGGCATTCACATGAAGCCTGTTGCCATCTGAATCTGCCCCTCTGTTCTGACTCAGATCCTGCTTTACAAAACTCGAGTGAGCACAGTGGGAGTTAGGTGTGCTCACAATGCCCCCAGATCAGGCCAGAATTGATGATAGCCTCAATGATTCACACTTGCATAGTGATGCAACTGTGCATGGATATAATCAGTCTGACAAGTGTTTAAGAAAGATAATGATAACTAGGAAAAGCAGGGATTATTTAATAAAAGAAAAATCAGTGCTTTAAGCCTGAAGGCTATTCAGTTTTGGTACATAACATTGAACATCTCTATGGACACAGAGATATCAGTGACAATGGTTTTGGCAATTTAACTGCTTTCTTTGACCCTCCCTAAAATTGGATGTCAGCAACACTCTCAAGTACTCAGTAGAAAGGAAAATGCCAAGCATGAGAGAGAGAGAGAGAGTTTACCCATATAAAAGCCAGCCAGCGAAGGTTGAGTAGGGAGGCATGATCTTCTATTTCACATAGGCAACAAGAGTCTTAAAGACCACCACACCCAAAAAAGGTGAATCGTTCTCCAGTAGAGCAGTAGATCCTTTTGGCCAAATAACGTCAAGGACCTCTCTAGTGCACAGCAGGGAAGGTCCACAATAGAGCGCATCTTCACTCAGAGTTGCCAGTTGAGAGGTATGTTCAAAAAAAAAAAAAAAGCACAATTACCTCTGTTAATTTCAACTGTGTATATAATTTGTAATTCAGAAGAAAACTTTCTGGCTTTACTGCCATAGTATATTGGCTTCTTTTTCCTGCTAATTACTTCGTTTCAGTTCCTCTACATGGATACCTACAGTTAGAACAGTAGTAAAGAAAACAGCTCATTATTAATCTAGTGATAAGGATGTAAAAACTAAATCAAAGCACTTTAAATCAAACCTGTTGACTCTCACATGTGTCTGAACCTGTAATCATTAAAGAGAAACTTACTGTGGTTCAAACCGTTTCCATTTAGAGATGAGGCTGTCTGAACTCACAGAGCTCCTCCAGAGGAAGCAGCTGAGAAAAATGCTTTTTTAAAGTCCAAAATGGTCAATTAAACACACACATTTACTTAAGCTGAGTCTGTTTATTGAATACTCACTGTAATCGGGGCATGGTCTGAATTACTCTTTCTCTTTTTCAGGAAGAATTGACAAGCTGTGGTGAAATAGTAAATTTCATTTTCAGATTCATGCCTTTATGTGCCACTAAAATTTTCCTGTTCCTTTTTTTGCAGCCAGCTCTGAACTTCTTTCCAAAAGTGTATGATGTGAATATTCTATTCAGTGTCTCCACAGACATAATCAGCTAACTCCCAGATGCAGAGAATTTTGTTGCAGTTTGTGTTTGGGAGTTTGTTTTCCCTTAAGAAAGAAAAAAAAATTAAACAAATGCATCAGACTGTGACTTGTCAGACTCTGACTAATTACTGTGACTTCCAGCATTTGTGCCAAACTATTCTGCTGGGACAAAATGAGGGATATGACCAGCTGCAGCCAATAATTAGGGCAAAGCAAGTTAGCGAGCAGTACATGTTTGCCATACTGTATGCAGACCAGATTCACGTAAGAGACCTGGATATTGCAAGTAAAAAAAAATATGAAACATAAATAAAAAGAAAAATGCTGACAGCCATATATGAGACTGGCTATGCATAATGATGTGTGAAATGATATTCTGTACTAAAAAGAAAGAGAAAGCTGTTGTTCTTGCTCTCAGGGTTATGTGTGGCTTTAAATATATTTTACTGCATAACAACACCATACAGAATTCAGTGTGGGTACTGCTTAAACGTAGTCAAATTTAACAGCCTAAACTGCAAGGGATGTGTGTCATATACTCAGTTCAAAGTTCATTTTTGTTGGTCTTTGGAGTATTCATGTAGTACTCGTGAACATAAGCCATCAAAATTTGGCCACCATAGAGGGCAGGGATTATTTTGTTGTTGTGTTTTTGTTGTTTTGGG
>VZTO01006789.1:0-44585 GCA_013400615.1 Syrrhaptes paradoxus
AACAAACAACAACAACAAAAATCATTTTAATGTAAGTATGTGATGCTTCTTATTTTTCTGAATGAAGGGAACAAATTTTTCATCATTTGCAATTTTTTATCTTTGTGATTATCTGACATAATAGGTAACACATTTGATTATCAACAGTATTTGCCTTTTTATAACATCAAGCATATTTTATACATTTTGGTTATCAACACATTATTCTGTTACTTTGTGTTTCAAAAATGCAGTGAAATGGTGCCAGAAGGGACAGATTTAGCAGCAGGATTTTATTATTGTTTCAAATCAATAAGCAATGTAATAAGACCTTTTAAAATACCCTGCCGTCATAGAAAAAGCTTGTGGCCAGGCAGTGGGAAAATGGCAGAAAGTATTCCTTACAGTGAAATTGCATTTGAAACCACATGACTAATTGTAACTCTAAAAGTGACAAATCAAGTTCAGATTTCTAGTCAAAAATATTAATCTTTTTTCAAAATCCTAGCTGCTTGCTATTCACATCTGTTTCCTAAAACATACATATTTTCAATTTGTTTCTTTTTCCTTTTTTAAGAAATGATTCACATTCCTTTGCACTCTTTAATAATGGTTGCTAGACTTTTGGTCCCCAAAAAAATAACCATATTACCATAGGTAGCTGCATGAAGGTACGTTAAAGACTTCAGCCATGAGTGAACTTCTCAAGAGGTTCAGTTTCCACTGCATATGAGAAGTCTGGGTTCAAAAATCAAAGATCAGTGAAAAAGAAATGGAAAAGAACAAAAAGAGATTATGTGTTCTTCCTTTTTTGATTTGTAGACACAGTTATTAGCAACTATTGGACTTGGACATCAATATGGCTGCAAAGTATCCTCAAGTGCTAAGGTACTCGTGGAGCTCTGCAAGCTCACCCCCACATAGACAGGGCTCTGTTTGAAAAGATACTACCAGTGAGGTTGCTGGCACTCCTGCCATGTGACATATGTCTACTTGCAGTGCTTGAAAAAGTCATTACAGACCAGCTGGAATAACAGCAGAATTAACACAGCTATTTTAGATGAAGATACGTAAGAGTCTAGTAGAGTTTTTCATGATACAGTTTCTGCTATTATGGTCAGCGCTACATTTTATATGTTTTGAGACAGCAGTAATTTGGGAAAATGACTGCTAAGCTCGAGGCCTTGGCATGTCTACTCTGTTTTTTTTCATTTTTCTAGATACAGGTCTCAAGTTTGCAGCAACCTTTCCTACCCCGCTGCCAATGTAAAACTTTATTAGGCCCTAGAACGTAAGTTGTCTGGGGGGAAGCGACCTGTGCACAGGTTGTGTCTGTATGGCCATT
The DNA here is from genome assembly GCA_013400615.1 of Syrrhaptes paradoxus. NCBI lineage: Eukaryota > Metazoa > Chordata > Aves > Pterocliformes > Pteroclidae > Syrrhaptes > Syrrhaptes paradoxus. The sequence continues at coordinate 1,325 of VZTO01006789.1, forward strand.
TCTGTGTTAAGCTACCTATTGAAGGAAATGATCTGGAGGATTAAAAAAAATGCACAGCACCAACAATGAACTCTCAGAATAAAAAGGTGACATAAAGATTATTTCCCCTTCTTTCTCAGCACTATCTCCAGCTTTATGATTGAGTTACCATTTTTTTCTCACTTTTTTTCTCAACCCTCTTTTTCCTTTTCTTTCAACATGTGGTCTTAGAACAGGACTGACTGGATAATGACATTTTCAGGTAGACAAAAAGAGTATCTTTCATGCTTTGTAGCATGCACAGTATCCCAGGGAACAATGCAACAATATTTTTCATAGACAATTTTAGCATTCCAATTTCCCCGTTACACTTTTTGCTCTTAGGAACAGTCTGAAAGTATTCTATATGCACAGAGTAATCACGTAGTTCCATATTTCTTTGCTGAGATGAGCCGTATTTGTTCTAGAAAAAAAAACCACAAGTAAGAACAGCTAATGCTTAAGCAAGCCAAACTCATAACAAGAGAGGTCCCCTCCTGAAACAAGTTCTATGCTGCTGCACAGTAGTAAACACAAAGCCAAAACCAAACAACCAGACATAGAAAAAAATAGCTGGAAAGAATCTTTTCTAAATAAAGTCTTGCGAAATTGTTTGACCCTGACTTCTCAACTAAATCCACGTCTTAGTAAAGATCTAGTAGCAGTATGACAGATCATGTTCTGTTCAAACTGAGTTTATTAATTTTATAATATGCAGTGTAACATTTATTGGATAACATGAAGGATTGTAAGAGAATAAAAAAATGTTAAATAAATATCAAGCCATGCTTTCTCTAATGTTATCTCTGCTTTCATGAGCTAGCTTTGAAATTCCATAGGCGTACATGTGACCATCAGAGAGCCTTTCAGCTGCCTACAGGAGAGCCAAAAGAGTAAGAAACTACGGATGGTTCTGGAATGCTGCCAACTGCCACCAAAATACATGGTCACTATTTTTCACTTCGATGTTCACCACTACCGTGATACGATAATAGCAGTAACTGTAAAACAATAACTTACTGCTTAGGCAAATGCTAAAGGCTTTATTTACTATCCCCTCTCACAGAATCACAGAATCACAGAATGTTAGGGATTGGAAGGGACCTCGAAAGATCATCTAGTCCAATCCCCCTGCCGGAGCAGGAACACCTAGATCAGATCGCACAGGAACGCATCCAGGCGGGTTTTGAATGTCTCCAGAGAAGGAGACTCCACAACCTCTCTGGGCAGCCTGTTCCAGNTTCCTCTCCTCAGGAACCAAATATTTGTGGGATGCAAGTGCTAGTTTCAGTAAAGAAAGACTTTACTTTCATTCAAGAAAGGTATGGGAAACACTATCCATGGGCAGATTATTGGTTCCGTTTGAATTCCTTATATTCTGATATATCACCAGGAGAAGTGTGGGCTAAATGATAAGGTAAAATTATAGTAACAAGAGGTTTGTAGAGCTAGAGAATCTGCTGCAACACTGGAAAGCTATCATTTTCTCTAAACGGTAGTAACCCCTTTTTCTTCTATTCAAGTACTTCCTAAGGTATACAGTTTAAAGGACATAATATTTATAATTGTTATTAATATTTATAAAATCACTTTTACTAATTATTTCTGTAAAGTTGGTTTATGGATTTGTAAGGTCCTGGCTTTGTCCATAGAGAATATCTGTAGTGTTTGGCTGAAACCTACGGCAGCTCTCTGGGGATGCTCATAAACCGCATTTTTAGTCTCTTGAGAAATTAAAATATCCAGTTACGTGATAACCATATGCTCCCTAATTGGAAGGAATGCCTTCATTTTCAAAAGGTTACTCATATATGAAAAGATACTGCTCTGAACACAAAATCACCTGATTGCACGTAATAATATAACGAATAAGGGAAAGCACACCCAACTTCTATGCTTGTCACCATTTTCCTGGGAAAGTCACAGTTTCAAGGGCTTTTCATGACAGCTCCGCCTGCTGTCACACAACCCGCAACCCCATCAGGAAGATGGTTCATGGCAGTAAGACAACACCAACCACACTACAGCTTTCATCTAAGCATGGTGTCTCCAGGTCCTAAGAAACAAAGCTCAAAACTGCAACTGATTGGGAGCTTCCCATCAGAAAGGGTCTCTGATGAAAAACACCATTACTCCAAAGCCAAAATACTTTACACAAGATTTTTTTCCCTAGATTTTCTCAGTTTTCTATCACAAAACTTGAAATAAATATTTACAGTTGCCTAGTCTGATCTGATTCTGACGACTCTGGTGTGCAGAAATGACCTGAAATATTTATTTTCAAATGTATTTCCTATTGGGTTATGTTGCCTCTTGGGGAAAGTGGGTCTGTGGTCTGGATGCAGATCCCTCTGTCTCCTCTAAGCAGGACTCGTGCATGTTTTGGTTAAATCAGGTCAATAAATTAAATCAGGAAACATTTTTATTTAGAAAAGCCTTAGTTTTACTTAGAAACTAGTGGGGGGAAAAAAAAGTTCCACTGCTTCAAAATAATTTTTGAATCATTTAGTTCCTTGAACACTTTTCATACATTAACTTTTGTCCTTATTGGGAATAGAAACAGATATTAAGCACTTTCTACAGGACCATGGATACTTACAACAAAAATTTTGGGCTGTCAGAAGAGAACATAAGATTGATCATAAAGCTATCCTTTCAAGGTTCTTGCCTTTCCTAGTTATGAACTGTTAAAAATACAGTTTTCAATACTTCTTTTTTTATTACCTTGTGGACCTACTACTATAAGATCACTGTTTATTGCTAACCTTGGGGAGGTAAAAGTTTCACTCTGTTTTCACTAAACCTGTGCTTCAGTTATTCTAGATGTGAAAAAATATTACACAAAAAAATAATATTTATACATATACATTGACATGTATATACTCAAACACAACAAAAATAGTACTTCTGTACTTCTACATAAAGAAAGAACAACATACACACAACACTTGAAAACAACATCCCCTTACATCACAATATGCATCTAAATATTACTTAGAGACAATTACTGTAGCAGTGCCACAATTTCTTATACATTACTCTCACAACGTAGGTCTTAATTTTTTCTCATTTGCGTTCTTCAAACTTCCAGTCACCTTGTGGATGCTCCTTCTATGATCTTTGAGCAACACCACATCTTTGAACCGTACACCACGAGCACTACATTGTAGTCAAAGGGAAGAAACTGGAAGATCACACACTGCTCCTGTTTACACCTGCTCAGGGGGACAGTGGCTCTCAAATGCAGAAAGGATCCAGAAAACTTCCTGGACTTGTGAGCACAGACAAATCAGCCTACACCTCTAGATTTCTCTGAATGCAACAGAAAGCTCAAAGTGAGCCTTTGAATGTAAATCTGCCTATCAACACAACACTGATAGTGGATTAAATTAAGCTGAACTTTACCGTGTTCTCATCTTTTTCAGAATTCAGAGGAAACAACAATATAGAATGGGATTAGACAGACTTGAAATTCCATACATCTCAGCCAAGGTTTAATGCACATGTGCTTTAAATCACGCCCTATTTAACACTTGTGATTACACAGTTGACCAAATTCCCCCCCACAAAATGTTTCCACAATCTCTTCTAGTCACCTCACAGAAATACACAGCAACATTTTTCTTCTACATAAGAATCATTTACTCAGTTAAAAATCCTTACTGACAGGTACCATTTCTGCCCCTGCAGCTAAAAAATAACTCTCTGCTTTAAACCAGAAGATTTGGAAGACTTACTATTAAAAAATACATGCACACACTGGAAAGCAAAAGAGTTTCAGCTCATTTACTATAAGAAGATAATAAGCTGTGTCCTACCTATGGTGGTAATAACAGTGCCAGCAAAGAAGAAGGAACTTCCCAAGTCCCAGTGACTGATCTGAGTAGATGTGTTTCCTAAAGGTATGATTCCTGCATTTAGTGCTGCCACTACTTGCTGCAAGTTTAAAAAGATTTTTGTCAATATTCATGAAATAATGATATTAATATACATTACACAGTAAATTAAGACAGTTATTTCATCCAAGCAATAAACCAGAAAAGGATCAGTGTTGCTCTGCTCCAGTTTTATCATTCAGTCAGGCTACACTTTAACCTTCAGCAGACACCCCGAGCACTTCAGCATGCAGAAGAGCTGTAAACTCCAGATTATTAAGGAGAATGCAAAATCCACAACATAAGAAACAGCATCACCTTAGCTAGATGGCAAACACAATTATTCTTACTGTTGCAACTATCTGCTGAAAAAAAATATGCATTAGACAAAGATTTACAATGAGAGTTTCCCAAAACATTCCTCTATGGAGTTAGGCATGCAAATGTACTTTTAAAACACAGTCATCTTCAAACTCCAAGAAAAAAAAATGCCCATGCGTTTTTTTGGATCAAATGCACTCTAATTAATTAAAACACTTTTGCAGAACAGATAATTCAATAATTAAAGATTAACAATTACACTTATAGTTATAAAACTTTCACTATATTAATAACAAATTCAGAGTCAAACATCAAACGTGTGTCCAAGTTTATACAAGTATACACTTCATAAATGTCACTCTTGAAAAATTCAGTTCTAGCAGCTAAAATGAACAAGCTTGCCACCAGTGGCATTTTTATAGTCTCAAGGAATATGAAATATTTCCCATTTCAGCAGTATCATGTACTGCAACTTCTTATCACAAGAAGTGTTCCCATTTAGTTACATCTCTGTTGCAGATACATACCAGCATTTGAGTTAAACACTGCACATCAAGAAAAAGTATTTTTAAACTTGCAATAAATATTTTAAGGAATGTTATCATTTCATTCTGAAATATTACTTACTTCATAATCATGATCCCTATAATAATAATTGGTGTTTAACAAAAGAACAACAGAGGAAGCAATACTGCAAAGCTAAAATGAAGAATTTAACTAACTAAGTTTCTGCTTGGTGAGTTGTCCAGCACTGATTATGCACATAAAGATATCCAGCAAGAGGGAACCAGAATGGTTTTCCGTGTGGGCAGCCTGTTGCAGAGGAACAGTGTTGTGCAGTAGCAATAGTTTTTTCAATCCCAAAATACATTGAAAATTTGTTTCTAAACAGTGCCCACGGAAGTCAGTTGATCTGGACAGAAATTACAAAATACCAACTCTGGATTAACGAGGCCATCAGTTTTCCATTATGGGATCTCAGCTTAAATCCACCTTTTCCAGTTTGCCATTTTCAAAGCTCAGGTGCACAAAGTAGCCACTTGAAAGACCACAGCTGCATCTCTGCAGCCACGGGGATCCTGCTGCCACACCTAAGCCACCTTCAACAGCCAGGGCTGCCAACAGAAAGCCAGCTGGGGTATCTTTACATAGACTTTACACTGTTTTATCTTCTATACCTTCAAATGTTTTCATTTAAATTTTTTTTTTAAAACACCAGAAAGGCAGACACCAAAGATGTGTCATTTTCAATCCTACTGAGGAAGGAGAAAGAGACAGGGAAAGAGAAGGGGAAGAGAGTTTAATTTCCCCTTGGGTTGGAAGAATAAAGCTACTTCTCCATTTGTACATCGCATACAGCTTGGCAACAGTGGGCACAGCAGCACTTCCAGGTGTTTACATTACTGTAGGAAGGGACACATCTGACTAAGCAGCATGTGAAAACCATCCCTTGTATTGATTTTATAATCTTCACAATATAGATATTCCTTTGACTTATAAACCCCAGTGTGCTGCATTATAAAGCCTACTGAACGCATCTTGAGTACTGTTTCGTTTCAGTGGAATGAGGACTTTCATCACAAGTCCTCGTACCTGCAAATGGGAACATGCTCACCAGCGAGGACATCATATGGCAAAGCATTGGATCAATACAGCTTTATGGGAGCGTTCACGTTTTATTGTACTGGATGAATGCACTACTCAGAGCCACACACCTGTTTAGGCAGTCTAGCAAGACCAAGTTTTATACGGATCTGGATGTAAAATGTTTTCAGTGCTTTATAACATCACTACACATTTTTGAAGCCATACTGCCTCAACATCTTTTATATGAAAGGTGTGCCAATCTAAACTGCTCAAAGATTCACTATAGCTATGCATTTCCTAACTCCCCCATCCTGTACCTACAGGCTTCCAGGGAAAATTATACAACTCAAATCAAAACTGCTCTGTTGGGTCAGACCTAACAAAACACAACAGATGGCTACAAAAGACAATTAGCCGCTATTATTATGGCTCTGATTTTAGCCAACCGCTAATTAGGAAAATAATCATGTCAAGTAGGCAAGTGATGCTTTCTCATCATACATCCTCCTAGCTTCTCACTAAGCAGTTTCAGGGACTTTCTGAGTGGGAGACTGTATCTGCATCCTGGAGTTCAGACTGGTTTGGGTGGATCATTTTACCACTAATTTATCTACTTCTGGGGTTCACTTGTATTTTGAGAGCCAAGTCATTCCATGGCAGTAAATTCTGCAATTTACTTGTGAATCATTTAAAAAGCATTTCCCTTTTGAGATTTTTATGTGCTTCAAAGTAATTTTATAAGCTCTTCTGTCATGACAAACACTTGAAAAGTAACTTCTTATTTGTCTCCTTCAATAAATTAATGATCTTAGAGTCCCATCAGCTGCCTCTTTTTTCTAAATTAAAGACTCTTTCTTATTAAATTTAAATAAATCAGTTTAATATTTTATATAAGTAATTTTTATTGCCAGTGTTTCTTATTTTCTTTGTACCTTTACTGATTTACCTTATTGATTATTTTAAACATAGTTTTAGTCATAAAGGGCCAGATGACGCCTTCTTCATCACTGGGTTAAGTTTCCAAACACACCACTATTACACTTTCTCCTGCACTGTGGTCCCATGTTTGGGAGGAGCCAGCCTTAGATACTAACAAAGCTGCTGTGTTATATTCCTTCAGACTCTCCTGTAAGAGTCTGCCTTATTAACAAGGATGACAGTTAGGCTGGTTTACTGAGACCAGCACTACTATCTCATAAAGTCTTTGAATGTTGCCTGCAGATTTTTCAGGAGGGGTAACTGCATTTTCAGTTTTTTGGACATCTTTTCTTAGCTTGATCAGTGCCTATGAGCAAATCCTCACCTAAGACTATTCCCAAGCACAATTTTAAAAGAAAATAATACATAACATAACTCCTAACACAGGTACATTTCAGGGCATTAATTTCAGGGTAGTATCTTCTTTCTGACTACATCCACTGCACAAACTTACCTGGAATATTGGATATGAACATTTCCTTATCCCAGAATTATAACCCAGGCTCACGCAGGTGGTTTCCACTAACTTCACTGAGGGCCAGGATCTCACCTTCAGTGTTCAAACAGCACTTTATTCTTTGTCAGTGCTGTTAGATTCAATTTTCTCTGCCACTTTATGCTTGGTATTCAGCCTTTTTTCTTGACTGATGCCTCACTACTAGAGCAAACACAAACACTTCATTTGTCCCACATCAGGCTTGTCATTCTTTCCTTCCTCCGTCATTTCTTTCTGTCACCTGAGCCCTTCAGCTTACCTTAACTTACACAACAGCGAGAGTAACTCTGTTCATTTTGAATCTCAAAACATTTAGAATCATGAAAACTCTATATAATCTGCACATTTATCATACATTGCAGCCTGTAAACACCTTGTGTAATCTTAACATGGGAATTTCTTGACTTTTAAAAAATTACTTTACAAAATTAAAGCTTACTCATTGCCTCAGTAGCAAATTTTCTACTTTTTCTTATTTTTATTCCATATACAAACTAATTATGACTCAAAAAACAGTTTCACTTCAGCACTGTAGAACCAGTCAGCATTAGAACAGGGATGTGGACAGTTTCAGTTCTTAAACTATGTAGACTATTTCACTTGCCTTACCTTCTTCCAGGGTATTTGTCTGCTTGTCGTGTCATATGAGATGACTGAGGAGTGAGCAGAGGAGAGGTCACCCAGCACATGGCACCCAATCAAGGCCTCTATGTGCAATGATTTTAAGAATATTATAAGGTCACAGTAAAAGCAATAGGTTTCCCACCATTTGTTCTTCTTTAATTGTCCTTATAATGGTGAAAATGTGGGCTTTTTTGATTGTAAAAAGAACCGAGATAAAATTTTCAGATATCCAAAAATTTTAAGAACTTAATTCCCATTTTTTAAGCCACATGGATTCTTAGGCTAGCTCTGTACTGTATCTTAGGATAGGCATGAGTTGTGTACGAGTACAAGTCCTAACTTGTACTACATCCAAACTACCTGGCTTTACACCCAGATTCAGGAAAAAGCTCGAAAAGAAGCAGAGATGCTTGAGCCCAGAGTATATAGGCCAGGCATGACCTGCCTCACTTCAGACATGTAAGCATTGCATTCAGGCTGTACCTTTTTGCTTGAAATCAGAACACTGGGAAAACAAGAGTGACAATATAAAATCTCACTTTAATTGAATGTCAGCTTTTCATTTCCTATATGATTTAGAAACACTTTCTGGTAAATGCACTGCACAGTTTTGTATTATCACATCCCTGCATCCATGCAGATATCTGTCCATAGAGGCCATGCTGAACTACCCTTGCAGATTAAAACACAGAATTTTGTGACTTTCTTTTTGTTCTGTTAAAACGAGAGATGAAACTGCTTTTCAAACAGCACAGCCTTTTTGTGAAAACAGAAGGCAGTTCTAGGTCAGGGATTTCAACCTCTGGTTCTCTGACCCTGCAAGGAGTCAATGGAGATGACTGACAAAGGCCAGCCTGTTGGCCCAAGAGCTACAGTCTGTAAGCAGGGGTCCACAGAACCACAGGAGAAATACAGTGAAGTTATAAACTGAGAAGACTAGCCTCTGGTAGTCAACCGCTGTCTCATACAGAGATCAGGCAGAAATAAGCACGTGTCAAACCAATCACCCTGATGTTCATCTCCTTGTTCCACACCAGGCTCTGAATACATGCTTTTGTACCTTCTTCCAGTCACTTCACTTTTATGAAATGATGTAACACAACTCTTCATTACTCTCAGCTTTTCTATCCAAAGACTAAAATAGAAGCACCTTAAATTATGCTTCTGATAAAATACAGAGCGTGCAGTCTTTCGTTACCCAGCTTGTCAGCAGTTAGCTTGTGCTTGCTGGCAATCACTTAACAAGCGGTGTCAAAAAGCCTCATACGCCTCAAAGTTTCTGGAAACTCATTTCTCAGCCTGGATTTCTTCCTTTGCTGTCCTGCTGCCATTTGACAAGAGCACTCTCTCACTGTCCAGTGTAACAATAAATCTCATATGGCCCTGGCGACTGCATGCGTTCTGCGTTTTTATTTCAGCCTTGGTCTACAAAGAATGGAATCCTACCTCTTTGTTCAGAAGCACACTAGGATCGTTTTAACACCTAGCAAACAACTCTCCAGACTCCAAAAACACATGCTTTCGAGCCTTGCTGTTGAAAGAGATTGGCAATGATGTTTGTATTATAATTCTGTGACACCATGTATTTCTTTTTAGTTTGTATCACATATGACTGTAATATGCACTGGAGACCAGTACCCAACACACTGAAGAATCAAAGAACTCTTTTCACATGTAGAAACATATTGAAACACATTTCTATTTCTAAATATGCATTACAGGCTCTGTATATAAATTTTGTGTGTGTGTGTGTATATATGTATGTATACATACATGTTCAGGGAAGAGGGCTTTTTTCTTTGCATCTTGAGATTAAAGACTGGAAGAATTATGCAGACAGCAGCTCAGCAAAACTGACTTACTAATTTAGTGAGTCATATCTGCTATGCTTTCTAAGACAAAAGCTGTCATTCAGATGCATTCAAGCTAGCTACATTCTAGGTCCTATAAAACTGTTCATCTGAAGTAAATGTATCCTTTAAGAGCCCCAACAGCAGAAGCAGCAAAGTTAGAAACAACCTGCTTGAACAAAGAAGTGGCAAGGGCAGTTAGAATTTATTATGCTTTGAAAAATCTGTATCGCTCTTATGCTCATGAAGGATAAAGACTATGTGCTTTAAAACGCTCTTTTTGGTTTAACCACCATATAGAAAATAACTACAGAAAAGGGGGTTGTCCTGCAGCTGAAGGGAATGCTGCCAGGCAACAGAAAGTTTGGCGAAACATTCTGTCCCTCCAGGAGCTAAGTGCAGAGCCAGAAGAGGGGATCTGGCTGTCAGAGGACAGGGGGAACCAAAGCAACCCTAAGCGAGGAGTGCACACAACCCAGGGGCTTCTGCAGCCCACCCAGACTCGACCACAGCAGGTGGGCAACTGTGGAGAGCAGGTCTGGGTAAGGCGATGATTGAAGGTCTTTCACAGAGACCTTTTTTTAATAAACATTCCTCTGATCTGGGGATACAAGTAGAATTTGGGGAGCTTTCCTATGGAAGGAGACAACAGCATCTGATTGTTTATTCTGACAAGAGTTAAGCAGAAAGCAAATACTGGGATGAAAACTAGACTTAAAGACTCAGCAAGAGAAAAAAAGAGAAACTGGACCTTACTGTTCCAGTTAGGACTGTATACTTAAAAGTTAAGAACACATAAGCTCGAGTACTTTGACAGGCAGACACCTTACTAAGGACAGACATACGCAGAAGGTAACACCACAAAGGGCAGTTCCTGCGCTTCATGTTTTAACTACTTTAAAAGCAATTCATTTCATGTTGCTTTGAAAACACCAACAGGCAGCTAGCTCTGCGACTGGTATTTGCAATTTGTCACAAGCCTCATGTCTGACATGCAGACAGTACATTAAAAAATTGATGCAATGGTATTTTGGATCCCCAGATAAATAAATAAAATACGCTGCAGCATCAATTTCTTTTATGCTGGTCTATCCATCTTTCCAAGGTTTTAAGGTTTAAAAAGCACAAACACCTGCTGCTTCACGGTTAGGATCCAGACACGGAATGGTTCGTGCTTCCTTCTGGAAAGGCTAGAAGTAATTGCAAAATGGAGAGACTAAGAATATTTAGGGTTTAAACTGGTACATTACAACTCCCTCAAAAAATTCCTGCTTAGAGGGGACCCCTAAGCTACAGCCCACAGGACTGAGAATGTCTGTAAATGTTGTGATTCAAAGAATGAACAAAATCTGATTCAAACTTAATAGGCTTAGCCAACATATTTTCAATTTGACTAAATAAATTTCAGATTTGGCTGAAACAAGATCTTTGTATGTCTGTGATTTATTATCTCCAAAAAGTGATACAGCAAGCTCAAAAACCTTCTAATCTCTGCAACAGAAAGAAAGATTTACACTTCTTTATTTTAACAGTTTTCTACATAATCAGAGAGGCTGTGGCTCAAGGAGCTTCTCTGTCTGAAATAAAACAACGTATTCCTGAGGAGGCAGCAAAATTTGTTTCTTGAGACTACAATGCAAGTTGTAAAAAACCCTATGAAAAACACACAAAATCAACTACTGATGGAGGTGCAACTTGATGTAGCTAACTACCTTGAATTATAAAAATGAAGCCACAGAAAACATAAAGTAAAATATTTTTACGAGAAATTAATCATATAAGTAGCCGTGATGACATTCTGGTGATGCCAGTTTGATGCAAGAAACACTGCTCCCATGTCATTCGTAACTCTATCAGGCTTTCCTCAAGAGAAATAAAGAAAAAACCCACATTCTTCCTCAAGGGATATAAAAAGAAAACACATTTTGGTCTCGTTCACAGTGTAAGAGATGAATGGAAAGAAAAGGGAGAATGCAGCTGACACAAATACGAGATGAACAGGCATGGGACGTGACTGTGGACCCCAGCATGGAGAGCTGTTCTTCTCATGTTAACCACAAGCCCACACAGGACCCAAGGAGATCAACTTGTGGGATCAAGGTCAATTTAGCTAATCACGGTGGTTCATTAATTCTTTTTTTTTTGTTTGAAATGCAAGCACATTTTTGTGGGCATTCAGTTTTCAGAAGAAGCCACGTACCCTGAAAGGAGCTGGACTTACAACTCTTGTAGGGTCCTTTATTGCTGAGACAGCTTGGTGCAGCACCCTGAAAACTTGTTCAGATTTCGAAATGAAGGATTTATAAGACAAAAATTACCACAAACAGTACTGGAACAAATTAAAAGATTGTGCTATTTAGTGATATTATTTTTTCCACTTGTAAGGGTTTTCAGAACAAATATATTTGAAGGATGTTTTTGCTAAAGGAACCAGGAATGAGGTATGTTCTGTTATTAACTTAACCTTCAGTGTAACTTTACTACAAAACTCTTATTAAGTTTCAGAATTAACTCACTAAGACTAAATAATTCACACCAGCTTGCTGGGACACTCTAGGTATTTAAAGTAATACAACTGAAATTTCTCTTATTTCCAATTATTGTATGCAAATACAAATTTTTGTATGCAAAAATAATACATTAAACATCTTGATGCTTGGGGTTATAAAGAATTTTTTTTTCCATTTTGGTTTCTAAAGGTCAACACTAAAACAAATAACTGCTGAGCAACATATAATTAGGTGGTATTTACATAAAAAGCTCTTCTCTTTTTTTTAATCAGCTTTCTCTTTGGCAAGGGGACAAATATTTGACTCGCATTGCCAAGACATCCCACAATACACAATGCTGATCATATCCTTACCTCCTAGGAAAAACACATGTTCTGAGGGGCAGAAAGCAAATTTCCCCCCTGTAGAGGAATGAGGTGTATGAAACCACAATAATGACAATTTTGCAAAGTTGTTGGCTATCATATTCAGTCAGGCTCACCTGTCCTGAGGGACAAACTCTTAACCCCAAGAGACGGCACAAAGGTATATGCATGTATTTGATGGCCACATAGCACTGCAACCTGAATGTCAGCAATGAAACCTCAAGTCTCTTTACATTTGTTACTATGCACAGGTGCATAAATACAGCAGGATATTTTTCTGGGTACTTGGCAATACACTTTGTGCATCTGAGTTTGGAAACTGTCTCCAACATTTTAAATTGTTTAGCGGCAAGCTTACTATAGGGAATAGTCAACACACTGAAAATAAACTAGAACTAGATTGAAATAACTAGAGATAGATACAAGTCCTCTAATTAGAGAATTTTTTTCCTTCTTTAATGCTTATTCTATTTGTGTGTTTATAGCTGGATTACTCTGAAGTTTCTATCAGCTTCTGCCAACAAAAAGCTCAGTGGTGGGGCAAAAAACCTCTTCTGTGTGAGATGTAAAAAATCCCTAGTATAAAAGTAGATCAGGTTTATCACATACATCTAAAATCCACACAGTCTGAACTACATCTACTCTTTTATTCTATCACCTGGAAGTTACTTTGCATTGCACGGCAGGGCCTAGTTGAGAGCAGGCATGGACAGAGAAACCAAAACATCGTCCATGGTGAATTGTCAAGAGCTCTTCTTCCAAAAGAAAAAATGTCAGCAAAGTGTCTGGCCACATCCCTTGCTACAGCTTTATAATGTATTAAATATCCTATATAACCTTCACCAAACCAATACTTTCTCATCTGTTAATAACTGAGATCCTTTCAAGATCTTCCAACTGAAACTTTAAAAACTGAAGTTGAACCAGACCATGCATAGCTTGCTCATCTGCTGTATCCTGATTAGACTCACCAAGGTAGTGCTTGTATGTTCACAACCTTCCCTCCTGGGATATTTCTTTAGTTGTAGATCTAGATATACCACCACTGATTGCAGTGCACTGCCCACCTCAGCACTGCTGTGTACTGCACACAGCGATCCACTTAGTGGTGTGGTTAACACTGGCTTCAGGCTACAGCAAAAGGAGCTGAAGTTGCCTGGAAAAAAACAGACTCTTTGGTGTTCAGATATGCTCTGCATGACTTTTGCACATTTTAAGTATAGTATTAAACAGAAGTGCTCATGAAATGTCAAAAAAAATTCTGTACCTGGAGGCAGGTCATACATTGCTGTTGCTCATTGCAGTTAGATATTATTACAGGGAGGCAACAAGTAACTGGTTTAGACTGAAAGAAGTGTGCAGCACTGGACCATGGAAGTCAGAGAAGGTTGTGAAGACCACCTCTTTGCCAACACACGAACAGTGCAGCTGGACTGGGCTGAAAGGTTATGAGGAAAGCCCAGGTCATTTTTCTGAGGCAGCTGAGGCTACTTGGCTGTCATCACGAGAGCACTCTATTTCATTAACTTTGCACATTTTCTGTGCTGCATAGCAGCTCTCTATTGCCCCACGTTTCACATGTACAAAAGATATATAAAGTCTATAAAAGTATAATTCCCACTGAGTACACCTAGGGGAGCTACACAATCAATGTGAAAATACACAGTTTCAGGAATTCGAAACCTAGGGAATAAAGTTGTGGGTGCTGAAAAAAAAAAACAAAAACCCAGTATCTATTGCTATGCCAGGAAGGTTTCTGGTGACTGGGGAGATAAAATAAGGATGGAGAAGACAGGAAGGAAAAATTCCCTATCCTGTGGGCACTTACAGAAGCACACAACTCTGTGTTGTTACCAGCTCTGTGGCAAAGGGAAGATTTAACCAAAAGTGGTGGAAACTAGATGGTCCCTGGGTGCTAGGGAACTGGACTTTCATTCCACTTGGATGATTTTTTTTAGATGAATCTGTGATCTTAAACTAGTCTCCCTAATTTGCTCACCTAAGCCACTGCACATTGCACTGTTGGTTAGCAGTCCTGGAACAGTCAAGCCTGCTTCAGAGTAAGGATTAAATGGCAGATCAGCAGTTATGAAGATTGAAAAAGCCGGTCATGATAAGCACCTTGAGAAATGACTAGCACAAACCAGAGCCAAACCAGTCTCTGGAATCCCAGAACACTGAGTTCAAAAGAAAAAGTTTATAATGAATTTCATTATAGTTAGACTCAAGGTAAATAGTTGATTAAAGAAGACATTACAGTCTGTGAGCTCTATAATTTTCTTCACAGACACTAATCATTCCAGCTTCCTACTACACTAGTACGTATTAATTTTCAGATTTATGGCTTTCAGTGAATTCTTAAATATCATTTACTTTTTTCTCACACACACTATTTATTTTTATTTACACAGACATCCAACGAAACTGAAGAAACACTGAATTATATTGTAATAGCAGTCAGACATAAACCCAGAGAGACAAACTGTATTCCAGTAATTTAGCTGCTGTGACAAAGTGGTAAGTAGGGAAGAAATACAACACCATGGTTAGGGTAGCAGCCTAGACTTGGAAAAATGGGATTTGAGACTCTGCTTTACCACTGATTTTGTGTTTTACTTTGGACGAGTCACTTAATTCCTGACCCTTAAACGACTTGATGCAATTTGTTATCAGTTATTCTGCACAAAGAAAGGCACTCAAATGCACTTGTGGGACCAGGCTCCCTATGCCTCACCTCTCCTCCTATAAAAGGAGTGTAACAACAGTGCATTCCTACCTCCATGTCATGGTGTTCTTCACAGAGAAGCAGAAAGGAACAAGAAGAAATTAAGTTTTTAATTTACCCCAACAACAAGCAGGGTAAACTCTTCCCACAACCATCTCTCACCCACGTGCTATGGGAGGCTGTGTCACCCCCCACACTTCACAAGCTTGTGTCTTTCTGGTCACACCAAGATCGCTAGTGAAGATGGCAGCTGATGCTGATATGGTTATCTGTGCTCTGATCATTCTACTGAAACTGTCATTTATTTTACACAGAACATCGAATGGGCATTGAATGCTGATGAAGTGGTTTTTTATTACCAATCTGTGCTTCTGGGTAGGGAATCATAAATGCTAAAATATCTAAGTACTCCAGAGCAAATTTCAAGAGTTTTTGCCTTAAGGACTATCTCATAGATGATGTAAGATAAAAATAGAAATTTTGAAGCAATATTATCTTCACAAGTACAGGATCTGACCTAAAAATTTCATATGGGAATATTTATACTACCTGCAAGAGATCATTTTAATCAAAATGTGCACGTATATTTCTCTGAAAGCTTATCTCACATTCTGCTGGTAAAACTACTGAAACGTAGTTATTACACAGCATGGAAATTCCTATCAACTGCACCTCCTCTGGCATGCCTAGATGGAGATAGGAGCTTCCTGACAGTCATTTAAAGGGTGGCAGTTTGGGAACACATTTTAGCAAGAAGGCAGGGGACAAATCACAAACTACATTTTCCCAGTTTGCCTTTAAAATTCAGAAGTAGTGTGCCATAAAACTAAGTCAGCATACCAGAGCTCTGCATTTAAAACTGGAANCCCATGCTGATGCTCAAGGCAGATTGGTCTAGAGAGGTAAAATCAACTTCTAAACTCCCAGCCAGGTCTGCTGTCAGAAACCACCTCCAGAAAGCTTTGCTGCCCATGCAACTGGCATACTCCAGAGCTCGTGCCAGCCAGGGTCTGGATGCCTGGCCACCTGCTCTCCAGCATCCCATCTCAGGCTCTGCAGACCCAGACAGCCCCATGGCTACTGTTAATGAAGGGGTCAATCCTTCCCAACTCCTGGCTGTTCACTCCAGCACCCATTTCATGGTCTCATCTCCAGAACTGACATTATTTGTCAGCTCCTTGCTGTTCCCTGCGTTGCCACTGGATATTCATAAGAACATGGGATTTAAGTTGGAGAGGGCCTCATAAGGTTCTGGAACTAGTTCTGCAAATAAGTATTTCCTGTGATTCTGAGGCAGGTGACCTGCAAGGGTAAAGTCACGTTAGTAGGAACACACCGATGTACATCAGTTGTGGATGTGCCTTTAAGAAGCAGAGAACATACAAATTTAAGATCAAAATAGCAAGTCCGTGGTACTTTCCCCTACTTAAAACAAAATCAATAAAAAGAAATATACAGCTGGAAAGAAAGCTAGCTTGATACAATCATGGTAAATTAGAAGTCCTTTAAGGCAATGGATGGTGTATTTTCTTCCTCAGAATTAGGCATTTCAAATATTGACAGATCTGGTAAGGCACAATCAATGTATCAATTCCTTTGTGAACCATTAATTATATATATTGCTGATGAATAATCATTTAATTAGCATAATGGGAGGCTTCAATGAAAAGCCTACCAAGCATACTGGACCTAAAAATAGCAATAGCTTTTCAACCACTAAGCTGTGCACGAAAATGCTATTGCTCAACTTCTGCTCTTAACATTTGTTACATCACTCAGCCAATACAGAGCTCTGCTAATAACGTTTTTCCCCATTATCACAGCAGTGCTGCCATATACAATTTGTTCCTCTACGGCAAGGTGACAAGGGTTAGGTATGGATTACCTGGATCAGTTCATCAAGCTCTGTGGCATTCACACAGGAATGCTGAGATACAAATGTCTGCTTCTGAATCACAATGGTGGTTCTCTGGGAGGTCTCATGAGGCTGCTCCAGGGCTTTAAATACTGTTGCTCCAATTATTAAATACACGACTACCACCAGAAAAATTGTTGAGACTGTCTTCCATTTCATAACATTGATAGCCGAATCACTTTCCTCCCGTGAAGAGAGCACGGTAGGCTTGGTGGAAAATGATAATCTTGGTTTGGAGTTCTGAGTGGCCGATTTGGGATCCAGCAAGTCAGGTGCCGCCACTGGCAAAACAGAAAAAGAAAGTTAATTCTTACAGCACCACTCAGATTTCGTTAACTGAACTTGTTGCCATGAGATTACAGAAATTCTGTTGCTTCCAACTAGAATTCTTAAACTGTTGAATCTTTCACATGAACCCCATGCCACGTTACAACGAAGCTTCTGCTCTGTGTAGTATATCCACTTTACACGCATCTGCAACATTTTCTACATGAGTCTGTCCCCTTCTGATATTTAATAATTTCATAAACCCAGATTTCCCCTATGCTCTTGCATTTAAATTAGTATAAGGTGGTATTTTGCTGCAGAAATTCTTTACAGCCGCTGCTCTCCTGAGCACCACTAAGCAGCTTTCCAGCCATGTTTTACCTGAGCATTACGGAGGTAGCAGAAAAATGCAAATCTTTCTCATCTATTTTGTCCTGTGCTCCAACAAATGTTCTCTGAGAACAGTTGCATGATCACTTCCAAACTCCCCAGACACAACCATAAAAACAATACATTGCTCGGCATACGGGTCTTAAAGCGTTAATTGCATATCGATTACACCTTTCAGAAAGTACCAGTAAACATATGTGTACTTACTGGAAAAGTCACCCATTTGTTAAGGCATGTATTTTTATTTACAGCTACAAAACCCCACCGCGTTAGGAAAAGAGCAGTTGAGTGTGTTATCAAGTATCTCAATAACTCATGTGACTACCAGCGACTACAGGGGCACTGAAAAAAAACCCGCCACATCAAGCGCAGGTAAAGGTCTCCTGTGGGAAGATGGCCACAGCAGTTGACCGCACAAGCTATATTTAAATTGTTTTGGAATTACAAGCACATTCTGAACGGCCACGGCACCGCTTCCAGCTGCCGGTGGGAAAAGCCCAGATCTAAATCTAGCGGAAAGTCTCCCTCCGGACGGCGGAGGTGAGATACGGGTGGCAGTGGCACTTGCCAGGGTCACCTCCCGGGCACCCGCCGGGCTCGGGAGCAGGGGACAGGAGGGACAGCGGCAGCCTCGAGCCCGGGCCGAGAGGGGCCCCCGGGCACCCCACAGACCGAGCGGGGACCCGCGGTACCCCCCGCGCGCCGCCGTCCCGCCTCCCACTCCCGCACGCCCCGCGGGCACCAAGGGGACGGGCACGGCCCCTCCCGCGCCCCACAGCTGGGCGGGAGGAGCCCCCTCCCCGCCGCCTTCCCCTCTCCTGCCGCAGCCCCCACGACCCTCCGAGCTCCCGAGGACGGTGCCGGGGGCCGCGGCGTTCCCGGTGGGGGCCGCCCAGCTCGCCCCTCTCCCGCCCCGGGCAGCGCCGACGCCACCGCAGCCGCCGGCGGCGAACAAAGGAGCGGGCACCGGGAACCGCCGCCCCCTCCCCGCGGCCGATGCAATGCGCCGGGCGATGCCCCGGTGCGACGGCGACCCCCGAGTCAGCGCCGGCGGGGATGCTCCGCGTCGGGGCGCAGAGCGGGGGGGTGGGAGGCGGCGGGGCCGGGAAGGGGCCGGGAAGGGGAGGAAGGGAAGGCGGGCAGGCAAGGTAGAAAGGGGGCCCGGGGAGCATCGCGGGGGAAGCCGGGGCGCATGCAGCATCCGCAGGGCTGGGAGCGGGGAGGAGGCGCGCCATTGTGCTCGTACTCACTTCTTATTTACCGACCCGGTGCCCTCTCCTCGCTCCACGGGCAGGCATTTTTTCAGGGCTTGGGGTTAGAGCGAATTAAAAAAGGAAAAAAATTAATAGGAAAAAAAAAGAAAAAAAAAAAGGCAGGAGCGGAGCGGCGAGGCAGCGGCTGAGGGCTGGGTCTGGAGGCGAGGGAGCGGCAGGGGCGGGCGGGCTGGCGGCGCGGATCCCGCCGGCTCCCCTCCGGCCGCGGGTCGCGCGAGGTGCCTCACGCCGCACATCGCGCACCACACATCGCGGCGCGCGCGCGGGGGGGGTGGTGGGTGGTGTGTGCGTGTGTGTGTGAGAGAGCGCGTGTGTGAGCGCGTGTGAGTGCCCGTTGCGCGCCCGCCCGCGCGCGCGTCTGTGTGTGGTGTGTATCCGTTCCACCCCCCCTCCCGCCCTTCCGCGCGCCCGTCCGCGCCCCCCCCCCCTCCGCGCAGGCAGCAGCCCCACACCCGGCTGAGCGGCGGACAGATGCTGCAGGGGCGCGGGGAAAAAAAAATAATGGAGGGGGGCAGCGGGGGAGGGAGGCAGAGCGGTACCTGCGGAGACCAAGGTCTCGCCGGGAAAGGAGCGAGGAGAGCGGCGGGAGGGACGGGAAGGCACCGGCCACCCCCCCCGCCGGTGCGGCAGGACCTGCCGGCGGCCGCCCCCCCTCCCAGAGCCTCCCGGTGAACTTTTGAACTAGATGAAATGTCACCGCGGCAGCGGCGGGGACACGCGGGCGGCTCCGTCCTTCCCGGGCCGGCGCGGTGTTGAAGGCGGCGGCTCGCAGCCCGGTGTTCGAGGTGGGAGCTGGAGTCAGGGATGGCAGCTGCCAGCAGACTGCCTCCTGCCATTTTAGTCAGATAGATACATCAGAAACGCTGCTTCACCTGTGGTTTCCGCCACTAAGAAGCCTGAAATTATTCTTGTTCTCTTTGCCACGGGCTAGCTCCCCGATTTCCCGGCCATACATCACCTGTGACATGACCCATGGGTCAGTTGTTCACACTGGGGTGATGAGCGTCTACACTTGCCTCAGACAGAAGAGCATTTACCGAGAGAATCCAAAAACTTTCCCCAATCGCTCTCTGAAAAGTCTCTGCAAACACGTTAAAGGATCACTCACCCTAACAAATGGGTATAGGTCACAAGCATTTACAGCCAGAGGCTGTACCTGTAAAATGGCCAAAGTCAGTCATACATGGGGTGTTTAATGGACTATAATCCTGCTCAAATCAGCAGCACCATCAGCAAACACTTTAGAAGTCACTTATTTCAACGCTTCTCCCTATCAAAGTGACATAATATAAATGAGTGTAATATTGAGTTCCTTAGGACTCCACTTTCAGCAACATCAATCATGCCAATCTTCCCCAGGGCGTTCACACGTCTCCACGCGGCACAGCACCGGGCAGGAAGCTGCGTCTGCTATTTCAGTTTGAGCTGTAGCTCATCGCTCCCCAACACCATGAACCAGCAAGGCAGTCATCGAGGAACAAGAGCCCTTGGGCCCAATCCAACAAACCCTTTTGCAAATAGACCTCCAGTTACAGTCAACTTCATCGACATAGCCCCAGTCCCCGAACGAGAGAAGAAAAGTGAAATGCCCGCTCATGTCTACTGATACTCCCTTGCTCAAGGGATTCTTGCAGATGACAGATTTTCGCACATGGACCTTTTTTATACCAAAAAAAAAGCCATCACTTTTCCCCCAAAAAAAGATTTCTTAACCATCAGCCTGTGTGAACATTGTCTGTTGCTACCTCATGGAAAAAAATCATCTCACAGGATTTCGTCCAACATCCTATGGGAAAAACAGGCATGAAAATTTCCTCCATGCTGACCTGTGTCTCTATAAAATCTTGTGGAAAATAGTACTACATGCCTTTCTTTAGCAATCTAAATATTTGGAATAAGATTTTGTTTTTTCCTTGAGTGGAGGAATTATTATTAAAAGCTGAAAAAGGGTCAGACTTATTGCCTACAATTTGAAATCAGTGGGAAACCTCTCAAGAGCTTCATGAGGGTTTCGATGGGGCCCTGAATTCAGGCGCTCCACCCAATGGGTAGAAACCATTTTGAGATCCACTCCAGGCATGACTGCATTGGTGCCTTAACTTTAATAGCTGAAGAGCTCTCTCTGTGAAAGTAGTTATTTCCATTAAGTGCCTAGTAAATATCTCCAATATCTACTTTCAGTTGGCTGATATTTCCCACCTGTTGTGATCCCAGATGTAATCCTCAGCTGGAGCTTACTGCTTCCTTAAAGAGGACTTGAGATGCCCTTTCTCACTTCTACTGCAGACATAAACACTCTACATACAGTAGGTACCTTTAATGTCAGGCATCTTCAAATCCAGCAAGAAAACCAGTAATTCTTATTGTGGTATACAACAAAAAACATTGTGTATAGCAACTTATTTTTTTGGAGGCCTTATATAGCACTGGTATTTATTCTGTGGAGCCATGCCCTCCACTATTTTTATTGTAATGTACACCACATATTGTTTGAATATTGTGTGTGACCATTTTGCCCTCAAATTTGGACCAGTTTGAAGCGTCAAGCCTGAGCTTTACTAAACAAACACACTCAAACGCAGTTTATCACTGACAAAACATACCACTAACCACTGTGGACGAGAGTAAGTAGTAAAAGGGGCTACAACACATAGCTCCAACCTTGCAAGCAAATGGGCTTGCTACTGAGCCAAAGACATTTATTTGAACAAAGAAAAAAAAAAAAAAGCTTGTAAGACTGAGTATTTGCAGGTTTGTATATTTCATGCTAACATGAGAAAGACTCGCAAAGTCCAGGACTGTCAAATGCTGTCTAAGAATGTATTGGCATGAGTTTGGGATGGCCACATTACTCACAGACAGTGGCTGCTGGAAGCTGCTCAACTCTTTGAAATTATAACAGTAGGTTCAGCCGAGAAAGACAGGCATGCAGCATGCAGGGGAAGTCAAAGTTGCATGATAAACATAGCAATCACATATTCATACAAATAGCAGCTGTAGATGATCTAAACATAGCTTTGATAGGACAAGAGCACACTTGTAAGTAAATTGTTATCCAGAAAAATATTACCCTAGAAAGACCAATTTAAAAAGCCTACAAAAAAAAGTTCTCTTATCTGTTGCTAATACTTTCTTTTCCTTTTTCCAACTGCAGGAGCCCTCCCCTCCCTGGAAGGCCGTGAAGAGCACTTACTTTGTGCCCAGAGCAAGAGGCTCCTGCTAAGCCCCCACCTCTGGGTGCAGTAAATGCTCTTCTCCTTTAACCAGCTGCCTAACAGGAGACACCACAGGTTCCAGCCTTCTTCATTCTCATTTAGTTGCCAAGGATTTCTACATTCCCAAAGGACTATTATGGCGAGGCTTCCAGTGAGGGCATTTCCCTCATTGGCTTCAGCAGACTATTCATATGGGCATCTATTTAATTTGCCGCAGGGGACCCGAGCCTTTGATGGAGCACTGTGTTGCCATAGGCTTCAGGCCTTGCTGCAGACACAGCATCTTCCCTCCGAAGGAAATGACAATTC
This sequence comes from Syrrhaptes paradoxus, assembly GCA_013400615.1. Classification (NCBI taxonomy): domain Eukaryota; kingdom Metazoa; phylum Chordata; class Aves; order Pterocliformes; family Pteroclidae; genus Syrrhaptes; species Syrrhaptes paradoxus. The sequence continues at coordinate 24,044 of VZTO01006789.1, forward strand.
CTCATGACAGGAGAGCAGAAAACCATCACCTTTTTCGGAATGGGCCAAACCAGATACCCAGTTAAGGTCAAGGATAAACCTTTGCTACTGCTAAGTTGTATCGCAGCAGAGCTCAGCAGAAATACTACGGGACTTATTTAGTAAGCTAATTTTAAGGGTCATTTTACTTTTTCAGCGGGACTTACAAATTACTTGTCTCTTGACTTCTTCAGAGACATTAAAAGATCTCTGTCAGTTCTTTATGAATAATTATGACATTAAGGCTATGCCATGTTACTGTATTCTGCCGTTAAACCATTAGTCCTATCCTGCTATGAGAACTTACACTAAATTACACTAATGGCACACAGCCTGCTTCTCCTTTGAGCAAATGAGAAGCCAGGTCATGTGCAGGCAGTGAGGACACAGGGCTGCTCCCCCTGACCATGCTGAGACTGCACCCTCCCAGCCCACCACCAGGCCAGGAGGCCAAGAGAAGCCACTAGACAGGAGACACTTGCAGCTAAGTGACACTCAGCCCTCATCTGCCTCTGAAAATGGTAAAGCTTTAAAGCAGTCCCATTTAAAAATGATTACTTTTCATTTTTAAATTAGTTAAGCATATGCGGTGCAACTAGAATATGTATTAATGAGTTTTACCCCGCTAGCAAGATATTACACCTGCCCTGTCTGTCTTGCAGTGTGACGAATTATTTGTTCAGCAGAAAAGCCATTGTTTCTCACCTCATCAATTACCAGAAAAAATGTTTACATGTGCCCATCTATTTTCATACAGCTCAGCTGTCAGTTTTAACTAGGTTCTGATTCTTTCCGTCACTAGTAATTCTTATCTATTTATCCACGTGCAGCAAGTGGGAAGTTGTTTTAGAACCCATAAAGTAACTGTTGTAATTAACATTGTGAATGTGTATTTTTCTTTACTGGCTTGCAGATCTCCCAGTGGGTTTCCTCCCTGCCTGTGTCGTGTTACCAGACCTAATGGAATATATTCGTCGCATGTTCTGCCACTGTTTTTTTGTATTTGTTTTCACAAATCTGTTATGCTTGGACAGCTTCAGAAGCAGCAATTATAACTAATTTTTCAATGCCATTCTCATCAATGATAAATGTGAATTGCCATATGTCACCTTTATTATGGATTATTTATGCGCAGGAGAAACTTACTACTACTTCAAATTAGTGATTTCCTTGAGGGAAAGCTAGTGGCGCTTTGGGATGATTACAATTTTTTTTTTTGTAATCCTCATAATGTTCTACAAAATTGCTGGTTTGTAATTTGGTTTTGATTTTTGCTAGTTGTGGTCTCTTCAAAATAGGATGACAATGGAAATATCTAGATTTTATATCCGTCTGTCCACACCCATTAGTACCAATCATGCAACTGTCCTTGTAGATTTTAATGGCACTACTGGATGACTTATGAGTTGGAAACCTAATCTCTGTATTGTCTTTGCAGACTGGAAAAAAGCACTCTTTCTTTTGAAAGAAAAAGTACATATAAGTAAGACTGCACACATCAGTCCTGATGAGAGAGGCCAAAGTTCGTGCTGACTCTAAAGATAGTTTTCCTTGAGTCAGTAAGCAGGTGCTAACTTTCAGACTGTGTCTTGAGGAGCTGAGGATTTGATTTTTAAATTTGTGAGGTACTACATCGACATTTTAGGAAACTCTGGAAACAGTGACACAGACCTATGGCATGACAGTCTGTAAATGAAATAAAATACACACAGAGGACACTGGAAATCACCTAAAATAATATTAGTGCTTTTCTTGTACAGCAATCCACAAATCAAATTTGGAAGAAACAAAACAAACCAGACAGACAAGAGCAAATAGCTCAGGCAACAGTAAATAAGTATCATGCAGGGTTAATGAAAGAACTTGCTAGCAGAAATAAAGAACACAAATGAGGAGATGAAAAAGGAGAACATTAAGTATTATCTATGTTTTAAAACCACCAGATTAACTCTACAGGGCAGTAGCCATAAGAGAAAGTGCAATAAAATCTATGAATTATTTTCAAATGTGCACAAGAGACTCCGTTTTCTGGCAGTCTCTGCATGTTCAGCTTCTTGGGAGATACATCTGGAAAAGATGCTACAGATTTTTTATAGAAAGACAGCATTTGGTTGTTCTTTCTTTTTTTTTTTTTTTAATTTGATAGTTAGCTCTAAGGATAGACCTCCTATTTTATCTCTTCTCAATTATTTTCTAATTTTCTCCTCCCTCCATGCCAGGCACAGAGCTCACAAATCACACTGTGAAACTAAGCTGTGTGTTAATGCTAATGTCAAATTATGGCAGTTATAAGTAATGGTTAGTTAATTTAAAGTGGCATAGAGTTTCAGCTTTTAAAACTCTGAGCAAAAAAAAAGTATCATCTCCCAGAGTCACACTAAAGCACCTAAACAGAAGTGAAGAGGTAATTTCATATCACATTAAAAGACTGACTTTGAAAATCAGGGCGTCACAACTTCATAGATTTATCTGTAAAGAATCACTTGCCCTTTCCAGTGACCAAATCCTTCCGCTGTGATAAAGATGCCACTAGCACCATGCATGCAGGAAGCTGGGTGAAGAGAGCCCAGTTTTTGTAAGGTGCTTGGACAGCAAGAAGCATAAATTGCTGCCATTCAGATGCATGGAGCATTGGCAATGCTCAGCACTTCCTTCCTTGAATACTCTTCCCTCTATTTTCTTTAAAGTGTAGACCTTGAAATTCTGGGCTTGGTGGTTTAATCTCAGGCTGTCAGCTATGGACTGTGTTGGCAGGACAGCAAGCTAAAGGTTCACACTCATCCTTTCAGCTTTAAAATATCTGCAAATCTATATTTTTGCTAGAAATAAGGTCTTTCAGTTGTGTCCTGCCACTGATGGTAAGCATGTAAGGAAATTGACCCACTGTTTTGTATTGCTTCCTGTTTTAATTTTCAGTTGTTAGAGAGAACATTAAAAGCTGGTCTCCAGCTCCAAGAAAAATGCAGATACAAAATCTAGGGGAAGATTGGCCAGCATTTTCCTCTTTGAATAGCAAATATAAATATACCCTAGATGTAAATACCCCAGGCACCAAATAGACCCACTTAGGATTGTGACTGCTGAGAAAGTTACTTTATATGACCCCTTCACATGAAACAGCTAAAATTAATATTATGAAATTTCCATGACATTTTAGTACCCTGGACATGAAGGCTGTTCTATTTCTAAAATTCTCAACATCTTAATATTTTTAGAATCACTAGCCCAAAAAGATCACTTGCCCTTTTGCATAAATGGGCGAAGTAAGATTGTAAAAAATTAATTATGTTAGTGTAAAAGGTATTCTTTAATAAAAACTATTACTTTTTCTCAATTATTTATGTTGGCAACAAGTGAAGCATAAATGACCTGAAACAATTTATGCAAACTTTCTGTGATTTTTTTTTTGTATTTAAAAATGGGAGTACACCAATTTAAGAAGAATTATTGCCAAGAAAAGCTAACAGAAAAGCCATAAAAAACCCAATTCCTGAAATTATTGCTTTCCTAGCTTTTCATGTTCTTTCTCAGAATAACTTCAAATATTAAGAGGATTGCTACTCAAAAAAAAATTACTTAAGGAGTTATCCAGTATCTCAATGGAAAAATTACAACAAAAGCAGTGAGTAAGGAAGCCTCAGGCTGAACATTTGTACCAGATTCTTGAGGACTCATTGGCAATTTCTTTATTTTAGAGGAAAGATCTGATGATTTTTCCTACTCATAAAAATTGTCTAGAATATTTTGGAAAGTCAGCTATGATCACAGTATTGTAACTAGTAGAGTAGACTTATTCCTAACTTACAAGGGTCCCAGGGAGTAATTCCTGCATCCTACTAGCAAATCTACAGAAACGCGTGTAGTCCAGATGTGAAGGATTTTGAATATACCTGTACATCACAGCAGAACCCTGCACAAGGAGCTGTGTGGGAATTCAGAGCAAGCTGCTGCATGCATAAGGCTGTGAAGCATAAAACTAAAATATTGCTACCTCCTGAAGGCAGGTACAGCCTTCACAGCAGCACACTCAAACTAGTAACTTTGACTTCTCGGCATGGCAAACTAGTTCAAATACAGCACTTCCACGGCATGTCTGTGTTGCCTCCAGTTCTGGAGTTACCTCTGTGTCAGCTACTATATCTACAGGGGACAGACATGGCATCTGACTTGGACAGAGGTGACTATATGCAAAACTGTGACCACAAAAAAACCTATTTATTTTAATTTCTGTGTGGTTTGGTTTTCACCACTGGTGTTCTTTAGTGAGAGGTCTGCTTCTGGACACAAATAGACTTCCTACTATGCTGCTCAACACTAATGACATTTTTATGCCCAACTCATGCAGAAAATAAGCCTTCCTTACTTATCTCCTCAGGGGAGTTTATTTGCTAGGCTTTCCTGGAAGGCTGGCAGAACAAACTTTATGTGAAATGTAGGGATGGCCGGCACTTTTAAAACATAAATAAAAAGAATGCCTCCACCAGATTTTGTGCATTAGTGCAATGATTGGAAGAGTCTCTCAGGGTATGGGGGAAAAGGACTCTATTTCTTCTATATAAAGGAATTTGAATCCACATCTTTCACTATCCTGGAGAGAGCCTGTCCCTGGGACTCCCCCAGTTCCAGCACACCGCACTTAAAAGTCACTGATGCTAATACATTACCAGACTCGAGTTCTCTGTCCTGTGATTGCATCTGGTCTCTAAGGAATATCACTGAGCTGTATTTGTTGTTCTCACATATTTGTGCAAAATAAGATTTACACTTGAGTGTTATAAATAGTAATATACTTATATGGGGGTTTAGAAAGTTTAACCTCCCTTGCCATCAGCAGAAAGAATTTTGCTGAAAACAGGTGAGTGACCAGTTTTCCCCCAGAGCAATCACTGAGCTTGCCATTATGTTTTGCCTTCCTACTGCATAAAGGGTTTCTTCAGAGTCAGTTAGCTGCTGACTTCCAGCTGAGCCTACACTGTCACAGAAGGGCACTCCAAAGGCCCTTAGAGCAAAGACTAACCCATGGCAGCCAAGATGCAAGAGAACTGGATCCCAGCACCAGAGGACTGTGGCAATTATTTTGGAAATTATTTTGGCTTGAAGTGCTACATGGGAAAAACAAGTCACCTTGAAGCCTAACTAGAATGAGACATAGCTACAACATGATTTATTGTTTCATTTCTCATACCTCTCTCCAGATAGAGTAATTGATTTTTTTTTAATCTTAACATTTGAGTAGAATAAATTATTTTTATTTTTGACTGAAAGCTAGTTAGAGCAAAAACGGATTTCAGGAGAGCTGACAAACCTTAAGGAGCCATCTCCTCAGTCTGTGACAAATCCTTCAGTGTATGTCAGCCCATTCTTACAGTCCCAAGCACCCCAAGTGTCTCCTCTAGCTTTAAGATTCAGTCTGCTTACAGGAGAAAACATAGTCCAGGTAGATTAGTCCCCCACTATCAGCGTTAATCAGAACCTGCTCAGCAGGCATCAGGGCAGTAGGGAGATGGCATGAGATTCAAGGGACCTCCTCAGATTTATGGCAATCCCATAATCCAGCAGGCATTAAAGAACGCTAATGCAATCCCAGTTCTTCCTGTAGAATTCCGGATTCATGAGGTGGGAAAAGGACAGAGGGAGAAGGAGAGAAAACATTCCTAGTTTAGTGATTATGTATTCATTTGGCAGAGGAAAATATGACTTCCTGCTCCAAGGACTGTTTATGCATTTTAACCAATGACAGTTTCAATGAAAAACCCACGTACAGAAACAAATTACATCTGATCACTTCTGCAGATATTTATCCCTGATAGTCTCCATCAATCTTAGTCAGTAAACACTACGCTGACACCACCTCCCTTCAAAGTCTTTACCAAGTTTACTTGTTTGGCGTGCAAGAAGAAGAATCATCAAGGATGCTGCAACACGCAGAAAAATCCTGCTAACTCAGTTCAAACGGAGTAATTAACAGAATTAATCGATTTCAGCTGAATGAGATCAAAGAAATCTCCCATCAGTTGACTGTTTAGAATAACTCCAGGAAGATTAATTTCTATCCCAGTGTTCTCTTGATCCCAATAGGTTGTTGATGACAGAAGAGTAGAAAGCAAGCTTTTTCTCATCAATCACTTTCATTATTACTTGAATACCCGCTGTGTAAAAGGATCCACACAGTCGTCTATTTTTAGGCAAGGAAGCAACCTGTCAATAACTGCTGAACTACTAGCCATTCAAAATGACCACTTAAGGAAGAACATATGCACAATAGCTGCTGTGTAGAATATTTAACAGAAAGCTGTATATGGAAAAACCCAACTTAAGGTCTCACACCTAGCTGTGTTTCTCTTAAATAACATTAAAGCCATATATAACAATTACTGATGTACTAACAGCAACGCATCCTTCAATAAACCACTTGTACTTTCTAGATAGATATACATCTGTATTATCTACACATACTGCATGTATATATTAGCTATAAGCTCTAAATATTACTATAATATCAATATTTATAATTTCAAACACAGCTGATGCAGACAAAAGTTAAGACCTGAGTTCCCTATATAACATATAGGGGAAGTCAGTCACCCACGAAAGGAACTCACAACAGTCTTCCAGGAACTGCTCTCAACTAGCCAGTGGGCAACACTACAGAAAAAGAAGTATACTAAACCCTGACGAGCTCTGGGATTTAAATCTCTCAGGGGAGGATCTGTCCGCAGTTCAGATTCCAGATGTTGCTTTGGTGGGCTTGTTAAAGTATTTGACAAGGACAGAGTAAAAAGCAGGAAGAGAGGAAGGAAAAGGAGAGAACAAAGAGCTAAAAGGCACCACTTGGTACAGCTCAGTAGCTGAAGCATCCACCCCAGAGACTGGAGAGGACACCTGGGCTCCCATTTTCTACCTCCCTGTGAATGCTTTAACAAGCGAGCCATTGGGTGGAGTAATCTTAATCCCTGAATATTTAGCTGCTTATGATTTTGGCAATAATGCATTTACTATTGGAACCCATGTCCTAACAGGCCAAAACTGAACACTTTTGTTCAATTTTTATGAATACCTTATTCAGGCAAATTCCCATCGACTTCAAAGGAAGCCTAAAAACTTACAGGCATTCAGTTCTCACATTATCTATGGCTGTGTCTATATTTACATTCCCATGCAGGCCTTGGCATGCCCCAGGGTCCTGCTCTACAGAGCGTTCAGACCAACGCCCAGCTGCAACATACCATCATTCATGCTCAGGCTCTGGGCTTGAGCTTTCCTTGGCATGGGAACTGGGTCTGAGAGTTGTGGGGACAAGGGAATGGTGCCTGCCCCTGTACAGCTGTGGCATTCGGACTGCATCTGCTTGTGAGCCTAGGGAAGAAAGAAGGACTCTCACATACCATGACACAGAAGTAACCTACCTGCTCAAGAAATTTCCATGGGCGTCCAGTAGACCACAGCTCTCAGAAAATACTAACTGCAGGAAAGCTCAAAAAGCAAACGCTAAAAAAAATTAACTGAAAAAAGCGTACACAGCGTGGTTTTGGATAAAGTTGAACTGTGATAGAAACCCACTTATCCATCATATTCAAAATCAGCAGATGAACCAAGCCAAAACACAGTCCCCATTAATTTAGAATGAAGGGCATGCCAATTGTTCAAAGTGGCTTATTCCGTTAGTCCTTACCATAAATTTTCTCTCCAGTACAGACTGCCAAGTCTAGCTAGGTAAGATGTGTGCATTGGCCTCATTGAAATAGCATATATATGTTAAACATTGTGAAGTGCTCTTTATTTCATTAATTCTTTGAGGTGGAAAAGTGCTTTTATGTCCATTTTTATCAAAGGGACCTAGGAAACAGTGTCTTGACAACATACCATAGGGAGTTCATATTGTGTCCAGTTCTGGGCCCCTCAGTTCAAGAAGGACAGGGAACTGCTGGAGAGAGTCCAGCGTAGAGCCACAAAGATGATTAAGGGAATGGAGCACCTCCCTTATGAGGAAAGGCTGAGGGAGCTGGGTCTCTTTAGCTTGGAAAAGAGGAGACTGAGGGGTGACCTAATTAATGTTTATAAATATGTGAAGGGTGAGTGTCAGGAGGATGGAGCCAGGCTCTTCTCTGTGACATCCAGTGATAGGACAAGGGGCAATGGGTTCAAGCTGGAACATAGGAGGTTCCACTTGAATATGAGAAAAAACTTCTTTACAGTGAGGGTGACAGAGCACTGGAACAGGCTGCCCAGAGAGGTTGTGGAGTCTCCTTCTCTGGAGACGTTCAAAATCCACCTGGATGCGTTCCTGTGCGATCTGATCTAGGTGTTCCTGCTCCGGCAAGGGGATTGGACTAGATGATCTTTCGAGGTCCCTTCCAATCCCTAACATTCTGTGATTCTGTGATTTTGTGTGAGTTCCCTATGGACAAGAAATTTTTAACAGGTTGCAGTTTAGCTCTTTGTATACTCAGTTGTAAATATGCACTGAGAGAACTGGGTCATTTTTCTCCTTTGTAATGGATGTTTGTATCTAAAAATCTCCAAAACATATAATGGATATTATGACCATGGATAAAAAGTTTCCTTAGTCATGCATGTGTGTTTAACAACTTCTGTCTTTTTTCTACCTTTTCCTTAGTGTTCTCTTACAACTGTAATCACTATTTTAGTTTTATTTTTTCTTTGTGAAAATTGCTTTCGTATAATTTTTTTCTTTGCTGTCTATATCTTCATTTAGTTTGTGGTTTGGTTTTGGTTGTTTGGGTTTTTTTTTAACCTATGTTTTTCTTTCTACCTCTAAGTGCTTTTGGCCTTTTAGCTTATATATTCTCCCTGCGAGATGAAGTACTACACACATTTCCAGCTTCTGTTCCCCTCAATAATAAGTAAAATTCTATGTTTTCAAGAGACTGCTTTGCAATCACATTTAGTTTGTATACAGCTATTACAGAACTGAGTTTTTGTCACTGCACAACTTGGGCTTTTTAGTTTGTATTCAAATTGACTTAAGATTTCATATTGACGTGGGTATCAATATCTAATGTACAAGCAACGGCAATTCCATTCATGTTCCAGGGGCTATCTGAAAATAGCTTTCTATCTGAGCAATTTCCACAGAACAATCTTCTTCATGTGCAGAATACTTATACTTAATTTCTTTTTAGGTACAGCTTCCCACAGATAGTTTCTTGCCAAAGCAGTAGCACTATTGAAGGCCAGGCATTGTTTAGTTCCCCATGTTTTCCTTCAAGTGTAAACTTTCACATTATTTCTTGCAATTTCACTCCGTGTGAGAATTGACTTCTTGAAGTTTTTTTTTTACCTTGTCAATCCTTTTCTTGTTTGGTTTTTTTTTTTTTTTTAATAAGTCTACCGTGCTGTCACCTCTCTTCTTTCTAAAACTTGCATTCTCATCCAAGACTGTTCTGCAGCCTGGCAACTAACACTGCTGCATCTCAACACAAATCAGAATCTTATACGATGCTTCTCTCTCAGTTTTGGTCTCTGTATTGAAATCTGATCTCAAATTAGAATCCCATAAAAAAAATCAAAACACATAGGGTTTTTTTTACAAATATTAAATGAATTTCTGTTTTGGATATTTCACAGGCAATTAATCCTCTCAGAATTTCATTCTTTCAAAGAGACTCTTGATTTTTTTAGTCCAAACTGGTAATTAGACTGCTCTTCTTTAATTGTAGGTTATTAAATAATATCCACTGCCTCTGGCCTGCGGTTACTGGAAAAAAAGAGTAGCTATCTCTTGCCCACCTTTCTCTTTAGAAACTTTTCTTTTTGAAGTGACAAAATTCTCCTTTAATCCCTCTGCATGTTGCATTTCTCAAGAACTCCAGCTGCAGTAGCTGTAGTCCTTAGCTGCTATTCCAGGTCCTTCAGTCCCTCACATTTTCTTCTGCTGTTGTGACACTGAATCCATGTTTCTTTTTCTATTTCTTCAGGTACCATAGAGTGCTCTTGGTGGTAATTCATGCAAATTGCCAGGTTGGATCTTGTGACTGTGGTGAATCTTCCTAATTGTAACAGGTAACCTGACAAATACATATCAGGTACGTGTAACACTGGAGCTTGTGAGGGAGGGAAGCTGACTCTTTTCTTCCTCTTGCTGTTAAGCTGTTCTGCTTTAAAGCAACACATCACACAGGGAATGTTACACTTCTGCCTAAGACTACTCAGGGTCTAATTGTCCTTAAACACTTCCTTCAACCAAAGTCTAAAATAAGCTTTGTGGCCATAGGAAGGCAGTTCTTATGAGTCCTAGGTCTCCTACAAGTGAATGGGGAGAGTTATCACTTTCTGAAAGGAACCCAACATGGCCAGCCCTTGGGTAGAAAGCCACTAACCATCACACATTGGGGGTACTGATTCTTTCAGACCTAGCTATAACAGCACTACTTGCATGGGCCAGTGCATTCTAGTTTCTCACCTTGGCGTTATCACTGTACAAATACAAAAAAGTGCCGCATAATAAGCTGGGCCCTTCTAATGAAATTCATTAAAAGTCCTTTCAAATCCACCATGTGGTTTATACTGATTATTTTTTTTTACCTAGTATCAACAATATATAGGAAGTGAGGTCTGGCCAGCAAGCGCTATCAGAGTGCTGCATATCAACCCACAGGCCCAGGTGAAACACCAGGGGGAAAAGTCCACATAGTTCTAGCCATCTGTGCTCCACAAAAATTAACCCAAAGAGAAGCAGAATAGACTTCTAGATGGATTGTGTCAGAGGAAATGGGAAGAGCTCATCTCACTTACTCTGGCAAAATGGAGGCTGAGAAGACATCTGACTGCTCTTTGTAGATCAATCAAAAAGATTTTTTTGAAGTAATGGACCATGTTGGCACAAAAACAAAACCATTCTGTGAATAAATTTTGGCTGTAAATCACAAAAACCATGAGAAAAGCCAGCTTCTGGAACTCACTCTTAATAAGGCGAATGAGAACAAAAACCAAACATTGTAAAATACTTACAACAATGTGATAACAATGTAACAACAGCACAACTACCAACAATACTAAAAACCCACAACCACTTATAAAACTTGCAATCACTTACCAGTATTAAAACAAGCAATCACTTATCTCAATGAGGAAACCTGCTGAACAAGCCCCGCAAAGGAACAGTCATAAAACTTCTCAGTTGTTCCCTTATGTACCAGAGAGTGAAATCAAGAAATACTTGAAGAGCAAAAAGAAAGGAAAAGAAGAGAAGAGAGAAAAGTTCTCAGAGAGTCAGAAAGGATTTTTTCACCAGCCTTTGGATCCGGGGATGAGTCTGTTCTTGAGGATTCTGTCAGCATCTTGAGAGTCCTCAGGTGCTGGGCACAGCCTTATTCATCTTTCCTTAACAAAAGGTCTCCACCTATTGCCTATCTTTCCCCAATGAACATAGGAAGAAATGGGCCTTGATTAGCATGGGAAGCAGAGAGGCGTGTCACCTTACGAAGAGGGGGAAGGGTAGCATGAACCCTGTCAACTAACTGGGTGGGTGGTGGTACAGCCCCTGTATTGGCTTAAGTTTGTCTGAACTTTTTGTTGGTGCCTTTGCACTCGTGATGCTGACCTTGTGAAACAAAAGTTTGTCCTTGGTCAGCGAGGGGAGTAAAGCCTTTGGTGCATTGTTCTTGGCTTCTTCTTGTCAGCAAGGGAGAGGATGATTGCCTGTTGCCTTTTGACAAGCCAGGTGTTTGAGCCATGGCAAGGGCTTCCCTTCTCAGGGCCTTGGACAGGCAGCGAGTCCTTTCCAGTCGGCTGTTTGTAGAGCTGGGGCAATGTTGGCACAGCTGGTGAGGGTACAACTTCTGGAGTGGGGGGTTTTGATGGGGAAGGTGGTTCTACACCACATTCTAGCTCACTTGTTGATTAAAGGGAGGGCAGGGACAGGGGACATTATAGTGGGGGTCTGCTACAGGCCACCGGATCAGGAAGAGCGAGCGGATGAGATCCTCTATAGGCAGACAGGCACAGCCTCGTGTTCACAAGCCCTGGTCCTCATGGGGGACTTCAACCACCCTTACATCTGTTGGAGAGACAACACAGCAGGGTATAAGCAATCAAGAAGGTTTCTAGAGTGTGTTGATGATAACTTCCTCCTCCAAGTGATAGAGGAGCCAACAAGGAGAGGTGCTGTGGTGGACCTTGTTCTCACCAGCAAGGAAGGGCTGGTGGGGAATGTGAAACTCAAGGGACGCCTTGACTGTAGTGACCATGAAATGGACACCATAAAAATGATCTTGAACTCCAGTTCAAGATCTTTAGGGCAGTGAGGCTGCATAGCAAACTGACAGCCCTGGACTTCAGGAGAGCAGACTTTGACCTCTTCAGGAATCTGCTCAGTGGAGTACCGTGGAACAAAGCCCTAGAGGGAGGGGGGGGGGGGGGGGGGAAAGAAAGGTGGTTAATATTCAAGGATCACCTCCTCCAGGCCCAGGAGCGATGCATCCCAACAAAGAGGAAGTCAGGTAAAAATGCCAAGAGGACTACATGGATGAACAAGGAACTCCTGGACAAACTTAAACTCAAAAAAAGAAACCTAGAGAGGGTGGAAGCTAGGACAGGTAGCCTGGGACGAATACAGAGAAATTGTCCGAGCAGCGAGGGATCAAGTCAGGAAAGCTAAATCTGGCCAGGTACGTAAAAGGTAACAAGAAATGCTTCTATAGGTACGTCAGGGATAAAAGAAAGACTAGAGAAAATGTGGGCCTTCTCCAGAAGGAAACAGGAGACCTCGTTACCCAGGATATTGAGAAGGCTGAGGTACTCAATGACTTTTTTACCTCAGTCTTCACTGGAGAGTGCTCGAGCCACACTGTCCAAATCACAGAAGGCAAAGTCAGGGACTGGGAGAATGAAGAGCCAGCAGCTGTAGGTGACCATCTGAAAAACCTGTAGGTGCACAAGTCCATGGGACCTGATGAGATGCATCCGTGGGTCCTGAGGGAACTAGCAGACATAGCTGCTAAGCCACTATCCATCCTATCTGAGAAGTCACGGCAGTCCAGGGAAGTTTCCACTGACTGGAAAATGGGAAACATAACCCCCATTTTTAAGAAAGGAAAAAAGGAAGACCCAGGGAACTAGAGACCAGTCAGTCTTACCTCTGTGCCAGGCAAGATAATAGAGCAGATCCTCCTGGAAACTATGCTAAAGTACATAAGGGAAATAAGGAGGTGATTGGTGACAGCCAACATGGCTTTACTAAGGGCAAATCATGCCTGACAAATTTAGTAGCCTTCTATGATGGGGCTACAGCTTTGCTGGATAAGGGAAGAGCAACTAACATCATCTACCTGGACTTGCACAAAGCATTCAACACCATCCCACACGACATTCTTGTCTCTAAAGTGGAGAGACATGGATTTGACAACTGGACCACACAGGGGATAAGGAATTAGCTGGATGGTCACACTCAGAGTTGTGGTAAATGGCTCAATGTCTGAATGGAGACCGGTGATGAGTGGCATTCCTCAGGGATCAGTACTGGGCCCAGTGTTGTTTAACATCTTTGTTGGCAACATGGACAGTGGGATTGAGTGCACCCTCAGCAAGCTTGCTGATGACACCAAGCTGTGTGGTGCAGTTGACATGCTAGAAGGGATGCCATCCAGAGGGACCTGGACAGGCTGGAGAGTTGGGCCCATGCCATCCTCATGAAGTTCAACAAAGCCAAATGCAAGGTCCTGCACATGGGTCAGGGCAATCCCAAGCATAAATACAGGCTGGGCAGAGAATGGCTTGAGAGTAGCCCTGAGGAGAAGGATTTGTGGGTGTCATAGATGAAAAACTGACCATGAGCCGGCAGTGTGCGCTTGCAGCCCAGAAGGCCAACCGGATCCTGGGCTGCATCAAGAAAAGCATGGCCAGAAGGTTGAGGGAGGTGATTCTCCCCTTCTACTCCTCTCTCAAGAGATCTCACCTGCAGTGCTGCATCCAGCTCTGGGGCCCCAACATAAGACGGACATGGACCTGTTGGAGTGAGAACACAAGAGGGCCACGAAGATGGTCAGACTGGAACACCTCCCCTGTGAGGACAGGCCAAGAGTTGGGGTTGTTCAGCCTGGAGAAAAGAAGACTCCAGGGGGACCTTACAGCATCCTTCCAGTACCTGAAGGGGGCTACAGGAGAGACAGGGAGGGACTTCTTACAGGGGCATGTAGCGATAGGATGAGGGGTAGTGGATTTAAGCTGGAGGAGGGCAGATTTAGACTAGATATTAGGAAGAAATTTTTTCCTGTGAGGGTAGTGAGGCAGTGTCCCAGGTTGCCCAGAGAAGCTGTGGATGCCCCATCCCTGGAGGGGTTCAAGGCCAGGCTGGATGAGGCTTTGAGCAACCTGGTCTAGTGGAGGGTGTCCCTGCCCATGGCAGGGGGGTTGGAACTAGATGATCTCTAAGGTCCCTTCCAACCCAAACCATTCTGTCATTGTATGATTCTATGAAAATATAGGCTGGTTAATTTATAAAAAATATGTATCTGATATGCTGCCTGCAAAAACAGGAGACTGGTCTCGGAGGCTCAGTGGAGAGATGGTCAATCTTCTTGACCCCATAAGCCACATTCTCCAGCTTTCACAGAGCCACATAGACTTCAGGGAGCTGTGGGGAGAGTGGATAGCTCAGATCTTTTACTGTTCCCTTGTGGATTTGGGCTGGATGGCCTCTGCATCCCAGATGAAGTCATGCTCATTGACTCGTTTCCCCCAGTAGGCACCAAATCAAAAGAGCCCGCTGCCACATGAGTACTGTAACCCCAGCATGGGAGTTCATTTGGCGTGCAGCCCAAAAAACCCAAGACCTTCATGCCAAACCCTCTCATCCTCAGACACTGAGCTGTAGCATTCTTCCAGTCTCCAGCTCTCAGGTACCAGGCTGTCCCTTCTCCAGACTATGGAGAAGAAATTCATCTGGAATAATGTCTTTTAGAATAAGATTTTTTAAAAATAACTTGCTCTCTGACCTCCTGTATTTTTAGCAAGAGTAGCACTAAGAATCACAGTGAAAATTGAACACTTTTATGCTAAGTTATCATCAGGGTGAAACGCTGTACTGATAACTTGAGAAGATTTGAGATTTAAGAGGCAATAATAGTCTCCCAGACTACACATTCTACCAAAGCCAAAACACTCACAGCAAGTAAGTGTCAAAGCCAAGGATATGTGCCGTTTATTAATAGAAGATGAAGCTATTGCTGAGTTAAGAGGTAGCCTCGAGTTACTAGTATAATTAAAAATTGTGATTAAATATTAAGATTAACGAAAAAAATTTAAATTGTGAGCTGTCAAAGTGCCAAGTAAATAATTTAAAGACATTTAAAAAGCTGAGGGAACACCCCTTTTCTTCTTCTTTGTATTACTAACCCTTTTCTACCCTTACTAATACAATCCTCACACTCTCCTCTGATACTTGCATAGGTCAGCATGTTACTTTCCCCTACAATATACTTCTGTTTATGATACATGTTTGGAAATTGCAGAAGAGGCTGTGTTTGTTCCCTTGTGAAACAGAAAAAATGTCACAGTGAAAAGGAGGACAACCCTTTCCGGGGCAGTCACAAGCAACAAAATATGTGCTTGTGAGTAGAGCTAGGAAAATTAATCAGAACAGTGGGCATGGGCTCACTGTGAGTTTTTTCAGTCATCTAAATGTTTTATTTTCGGGATCTTTCCATCTCTGAAAATGGAGATGGAAATAAGAAGAGTTATTCTCCTTACTTTGGGTAAATAAAACCCTTTCCATGTTTCATCTAAAGGATATCAGAGTGAGATATGACTTATTTGCTGCTGAGAAGGATCTAAGAAGTCAGGCAACTGCTGAAGCTAACTTAAGAAGGCAGAGCGTGCACTGACTGCACAGGTAGTTAGAAGCTGAATCTTCCCACATGTGAATGCCGTCTTCCACATTTTTGTTAAGAACTAAGTAAAAGACCCTCACACATGCCACAAAAGCAACTAGATTGTAGGTCAGGACCCTCACCTGGAATATGGAAGAGTCAAGATCTGCTTGATCCAGCACCTTAACTAGCCTGCCAGTATCAAGTAGTTGCATTACTGTGTCTGTGTTGGAGCTGCAATGCAAATTCCCCTGGGAAGTTCCAGTTAGACTGATGCTTTCCTGTGACCAAAGGTTTTTTTTTTTTTTTTTTGAAGAGCTAGCTTCTGTCATCAAAGACATTTTAATACACCTCAAAAAAATTTCTCACCATCTCCAATGGTGAGCAACACAGCCTTGACCCTTCTACGCCAGATGTGCATTCCTGCTGTCTAGTTCTGTCTGCCATCAACCTAGATGAAGGCATTAGTCTTTCATGAGTGTCATACCTCCCTGTTACTATATACTAACACTGCAGTGATGCAAATAGACACGCATACCTACAGTACAGGGTATTATTACATCCATGCACAAAAGCCACACATGGCTAAGACGCTGTGCAGTATTGAATGAATTCAGTAAAAGCAAAGTTCCCACCCCATCATTTTTCCCCTACTTTATGGGAAACAGACCTCTGATGCACATTTTAATGTTAGTTCGAAATGAAAAGTGCACAGTGCCTAATAGATCAGTGAATACATTTTGGAGAAGCCAACACAGAGGTTCCCAGACAAATGCCTGTATAGTTGGAGAATTCCGAAAGGACTGCTGAGAGTTCAGTAGAGAAGACAGTAGACTTCCCCCTGTTCTTAATTCTGAGCACTGCCAGCCTGTGCCAGGACCAACCTTCTGCTTAAGAGCTGATGATTTTCTGTCTACATCTGTCATATAGTCTGCCTTACAGCACACTCTTGAGTCATACAGCAGGAGCCATCCACAGTTCTGCCATTGCTGTCCTGTCACAGTCCTGTCTCCCCATAGCTGTAAATATACTTGAGTTTTTACAAAGAAGCTCTTCTGCACTCACAACTAAAAGCAGTGTTTGTTATGGTTTGCTAGAAATCCCAAATACTTTTACAAAGCCTGTTGGTAAATGTGTTTCCTGGATATAGATGCATTTTTCTTTCCTGTTGTAATATCTCAGTTGAAGGACATGTTAGATCCACCCATTTTCAGTTTGATCTTTTAAGCTACCCTACTCCCCAGCTTTGCACTTGTCTTAAGCACATTTGTGCTCTGAAGATGCTGTTCTCTTCTTTGCAGAATTGTTCAGTTCTCTGTGGAAGCATGCTGTGGTGTTACCCCTGGCTAACAAAACACCACAACAACCCCTTGCTCACCCTCCCTGCTCGTGGGGATGGAGGAGGGAATTAAAGGGGTAAAGGGAAAAGAGACTCGTGGGTTGAGATAAGAACAATTTAATAACTACACTACAATAATTTTGGAAATAATAATGATAATAATTATGATAATAATAATATATACAAGTACACAAATGAGTGATACACAGTAAACTGCTCACCACCCGATGACCAATGCTCAGCCCATTCCCAGCTAACAATCCTGCAGCAGGGAAAGTCCCAAAACCACAATCCTGGAGGTAAAAGCCTGAGTGTCTGAGACCAACAGCTGACTGAGAGAATGAGATGACCACAAGAGAGGGATAACACAGAAAGAGACATGGATAGAGATGATCCAAGGCAAGATATGACCCAGCGCAAGAAAGAGTAGCTTCTGGACAGATCCTCATCTGTATACTGGGCATGATTTACATGATATGGAACAGACTACTGGCCAATTTAGGTCTCAATCCTAAAGCTAAGGTCGAATCCTAGGCTAGTAACTGGGGCTGTGCTCCCTCTCATCTTCTGCTGCACCTGCAGACACGGGCACAGAAGAGAAGCTGGAAAGTCCTTGACTGTCCTGGCAGCAGCTATAAACATCAGTGTGTGATCAGCTGCCTTCTCAGCACAAACCCAAAACACAGCCTCATACTAGCTACTATGAAGAAAGTTAACTCTGTCCCCACTGAAACCAGGACAAGCAGCCTCTTAACAGTCCTTTGGAGGTAAAGTTACAAGTCTGAGAAAACAGAGCATGGTGTCAGCACTTTATTTAGCATTCTACTAACTTTCCTGTGTGTATATAAGTGCACACAATACACTAAGTTGTTTTGTAAGCAAATACAAAGCAAATGGTAGGTGGGAAAATTGAAAGATGTATTTGAGGGAATAATGGCAATATTAGCAAAATAAAATCATTATGTAGTCATGTCTCCCGCTGAGGAGTTTTTGTTTTGTACACATGGTTTTGTGAAGAGTGGGAAAAAATAAGAGGTATTAGATGAAGCAGAGAAAATCCAAACAAATGCCCTTACCTCAACCAAACAAGAGCCTAGCACACATCTAAAGGCAAGTCAAAGGGAATTTTGCCTTATTCATCAGTGCTGGAGTCCCAGGCACCCTTAATGATAATGTTCTTTGTTTTATAAATTATACTACAATCCATAAGTTGTTTTATCTTTGGTCATATAATGTGGTTTCTATTTAAGTTATGTGGTTTCACCAGTTTGCAAGAGATTTGACCTTTCACTTGCCTTTCTCTATTACCTACCAACACATTTTTAGACAGTGATGTACTTTTGGTTTGGAACACAATGAAAATGAAAACAGAGCAACAAAATAGCAGGGATTTCTCAGTGGCATAAAGGATAATATAACTGGAGATTCTGTGATTGCTGTGCAACTCGATGAGTTTTCAAATGAACAGTTCAGCAGCCACCACTCCATCATTCAAGTGACTGTTAAGGGTTTTTTTCTGGTATTAACAGACTCTCAGTTTATAATATGATACAGCATGTATTACTCCAAATCTTTGCGGGAGAGAACGAGTCAAAATCATTTTTCTCCTAAATAATCTATACATAACATTTTTAGTAGAAGCATATGAAATGAAAATAATTTTTTCAGCTTTGATGCAAGACTTGGTCCATGTTAAACATAGAAATAAACAACAAATTTTTGTCTTAGAACATAGTGTTCTTGGGGTTTCTTCTATTTGACAATCAAATCTGAACAGATTGCTATATATATATATATATATATAGAGAGAGAGAGAGAGTATCCCACTGATTTTATATATATGGAGATTAATATACTTATCAGGTAGCAGGAAAAGGTGAGGTTATAAGCTCCAATAAGTTACCTTCTGGCTGCTCTATCTGCATCCAATACATTGTTCCAGTACAATGCACAAATCTACTAAATCATTTTGTGGAAAAAATGTTACTCTTCTCAGGGCTTCTCTTCCCACCACTTATCATCAGTAAAACTCATTATATTATAATCTTAATCCTGATCCCAGACTAAATAAAATAGTTACCTAACTAATCTTATGCATGTTAAATCATTTGATTTTGCCATCAAGCTTTTAAAATAAGTGAGTGTTTTAACCTGTAAAAAGCCCAAGACTAAGACAAAAAAGTTAAATGAGATCCAAAGAGATACTAGGATATATTTTGGGCTTTTAAATTGTTTTATATGCAGATTCAAAATTTAAAAGAAGTGGTGGGGCTTTTGTTACATGTAACCAGCAAAAGGCATTCCTCATATAACAGGGGTCAGCCTAATGTTTCAACAACTAATGTAGGATATACTGATCTCCCTGAAAATCTCCTGAAGTAAGACACTCCAGACGATGGTAGTAGCCTTTAATTTCACTCAAAAATCAAACCTGGAGTTTTTGATGATTATCACTTTACTGACATATATTTAATTTCCAGAAATCATAATTATTTTTTCTATTAATTCCAGGAACAAATATCCTGTAGCAATGAAAACATTTCATTGTTCATAACAGTTCATTTTTAACATACTTCAGATACTTTTTTTCATTCAGAGAAAAAGTGATGTTTGTGGATCTACAGATGTATTAAATAATTTGTTTAAAATCAAAAGAGTATCTTAAATATATCCCTGTTTTTACCCAAAACAGGCAGAGCATATGAGCCAGCCTCATATGCAGCAGCTTTCCTGTTCAGTCCTTCCTGCACTGGAGCATTACCAGCCCTGTGTCCTCACTCTTGTACAAACCCCTGCATAGACAACACGTCTCTAGAACAGTTTCTTGCCTGCTGGAAGCTGACTTTCAAGGTAGACTTGTTATCTGCTACAAGAGCACTATTTATTCAGGAAAATGCTCTGCAGTTTTAGCTTCAATTTAAGAATAAAGAGGCACTGCATCTAGCTCGATATTTACTATGTGCCCTACATAGGGGAGAAAATGCCTTCCTTTTAAACTTAGTTAAGACATTTTGGATATTATGGAGGAAAGAAATTACGTACTTTTCCTTTTTAAAAGCATCCTGATTGTCTTTTTACTTTAACCAGAACTTTGAAAAATTCGATGCGTCAAGCTCACTAGTTGCCAATTTAATGTTTTTTCTGTTTCATGTGGGCTCATGCATCCCAGGTTTTGTTTTTAATTTCATAATTTTCTGAAATAAATGTGGTAGTTAAAATGGACTGCTGCTTAAAAGATTATGGACTGGCAAAGGAATTTTGCTTTTATGCATAAGAACAACATGTCTTTATAGATCTGAGAGTGCAGATTCTTCCAGAATGTGTGCAAAGCATATTTTAGAGAGCAATTTTTAAAATC
>VZTO01006792.1:7948-23818 GCA_013400615.1 Syrrhaptes paradoxus
CCCTGGGGAACACCACTGGTGACCAGCCGCCACCTGGACTTAACTCCATTCACCACAACTCTCTGGGCTCGGCCATCCAGCCAGTTTTTCATCCAGGAAAGAGTGTTCCTGTCCAAGCCATGAGCCACTAGCTTTTCTAGGAGAATACTGTGGGACACGGTGTCGAAGGCCTTGCTAAAGTCCAAGTAGACAACATCCACGGCCTTTCCCTCATCCACTAGACAGGTCACCTGATTGTAGAAGGCGAGCAGGTTGGTCAAGCACGACCTTCCTTTCGTGACCCCATGCTGGCTGGGCTTGATCCCCTAGTTGTCCTGTACATGCAGTGTGAGGACACTCAAGATGAGCCGTTCCATAATCTTCCCCAGTACCGAGGTCAGGCTGACGTGTGGTCTGAAAAAATTACATCAGAAGGACATAAGGTAGGTCTAAATGGAATCAAGGAAATTTCACCGCTTGTGGTACTTAACCATTGTCCTTTGGAGGATTGCTAAGTTCCTGAGAAACGTTTATCAAGAAATAAGTCACTTCTGTTGTCCTTTTCTTGAGTATGGAAGAGGACAATGAGATGATAAACAGAGGAGACAGTTTTAAGTTGTTGTGTTCCTTTGTTATCTGCTGTACTTCAACTGCTATTAGTTAAGAATGGGGAGGGAGTGTTAAACCGATAAACTGAATCTACTGGGCTCTTATGTAGCTCTGCTAATAAAGGGACACAACCAGCACGCCTAGCAGCCTTTTTGATGTGCCATCACTTTGAGTGACATAATGATGAGTGATCTGGAGCTCTCCAGACTGAACAGCTGCTATATATTGAACTAAAATGTCAAATTAACTTTGCTATAGAGCTGTGTCTTCTGTGGGTCAGACATAGCATGAGATCCAAAATACTTATTTGTCATAAGTCACTATGGTAGTAGTAATCGGAAAAATCATTTGACTGTTAGCTCAACTTGTGTAATGAATCTATCAAAGACAAAATCCAAATCCATCCAGTCCTTATTTTTTTCAAAACTTACGATGCAGTTGTCTCTACAGCTGTTCCTTTCAACTTGAAAGGTGTGGCTGCTGGTAGAGCTACGAAAGTTAAATTATTCTTTAAGGTCTTTTGGGAAGTTTCTAGAAGAATATGGGCTCCGGCAGACAAAGTGGCGTCAGCCAAATGGATAAGAATGACTGTGTAACTCAGTCTGAATATGACAGTGCCCAGGTTGTGAGACAGTGGTCTTCCCTGCTGATGTTAATAATGCATTATGACTCAGAAATGACTTTGTAAATTGATCATCAGCAAACACGTAACAATAAAGCCATATTACTGTAATGCTGAATTGGCTGCAGGCTCAGGTAAGTGGATATTGATGGGTTGGATTGCACAAGTTTTGCATCCTAACGTGATTAGACTGCAATGTGATCTTATTCTCAACACTTAACTCTTCACCGTTTAGAAAATACTTGTTTATTGCTACCTGTAAGTACCACCATCCTATCCTGTTCACTGTTTCTGGAGACAGGAAGAAAATGCTACAGGTGATGCATGACAAGGTGGTTGTTCCTGTACCTCTTGTTGGGTCATGTCTGCTCATCCTGATGGGTATTTGCAGATTGGAGGTGTCTGTGGGGGACCCTTTTGTAACCTGTCTCCCACACAGTTTCTGTAACCACCCAGGAAGTCTAGTAACAGCTATATAATAGTTTCATACACTAGAAAAATATCTACTGTGACACTGCAAGCTTTTTTGTAGCTGCTTTGAGACATGATTACAGAACAGCAGTGTTAACAGCACTGGTAGCTGCTCTTTCATGTGGGGCACAAATTCCCTTCTGTCCCTGTGGAAGCCCAGCATTTTCAGCATGGCTTCAAACAGAAGTATACATATATGTATGTTGTGTGTGTATAGCATTGCTTTAGAAAAGGGCAGGAGTAGCAACCAGTACATAACACAGTTTAGAATATTTAGAGTATGTTTTAAATATAGCTCTGAGAATGCAATAGAAGATGTGATCACAGAAAGTGTCTGTGATCCCAGGTTACCATAGTCTAGATGCTTACAGTGATGAGTCCTTTAGGAATGCATATGATAATAACGGGATTGAAATGTCACTGCTTACTTAAAAAGCAAAGAGGATTTCTTTGATCATACTTCCAAATCAAATAGTTAGAAATGAAGCAGGCAGTTGATGTGGTATCACCTGCTTTGCATTTTGCTTTGATATAAAAATCAGAAAGTAAATGCAAGTGTTTTAAACTACTCAAAAGAGCCAAAAACCAGTTTTCAGATTATAAAAGTAAGGTCGGTTTTTTTTTTTTTCTCTGTCTTTGGTGCATTCAGTATATGCTCTGTTTCCCTTGTGGCAGTGAAAGCTGATTGTGAAGTGGTAGCTATGGACATTTGAAGTTCAGTCCTCCTTCAAATAAGATCAGAAGGCTCTGCTTCTTGGGAGTTAGTAGGTACAGATAAACCCTTTGGATGATCTATGAAAACTCCTTTTTTGTTCAGCTGGTGCAGGGACAGGCAACATTACAAACCTAACTGGGCCAAGTTCTAGACCCAGTTTCAAATCCTGACCCCTCTTACTCCTGCTTTGTTCTGTAGCCGTGTCTCGGGGCAGCTCAATGAGCAGTTGACAGGGTCATGGTGGGGATGTTCCAGCATATGAGAAGTCCTTTGCTGATCTGCTGTGTATGGCAAGGACGGCAGGAAAGGGATGCAACTGGAAAGCTGTTTGCCACCTTCTCGATCCTAAGCGGGCCCTGTAAGAGTTATTCCAGCTGTTACAGCTGCATAGCTAAAACCAGCTGGAGGCTGTTCTGAGGATCATTGTAATTCTAGACTGTGGTACAGAGTCTGACACCGAATGGGCTAGCTCACATTTTGTAAACAGCCTAGACATGTTGATGGACCTAATAAATGCCACTTGATGTCATGTAGACGTGGTAACTCCAAGCTTTATCAGACTTAGCAAAGTTGATCTGGAGGTCTTGTCTGTGGGTTTTAGTTCAATAAGGGCTTTCTGTGGGTGCTTCAACAACACAAGTAAGTGTTTTTTCCTTTTATTTTGAGAGTGCAGCATGTTGATTCACATTTATTAAGGAAGATTCCAATGGGTTGGATTTCTCCAGTGTCCCAAGTAGCAGTGCTATTTATTTATCAACTACCAATGAGGTGTAATGTCCCAAGGGAGGGCTTAGTTTGTATTTCACAAGTCCACCATCAGGACACTCCTTTAGTCATGTTGCTTTCATTGCTTATTTTAAAAATCTTTCTGCCAATGCTTAAATTCTAAACTTTTTCCATATAAATCTCTGTACATGGAGTAATCTTAAAAATTATACCGGTTCTCTTAAAAAAATCCCTTTGCATTTTAATGTTTATTTCCATTTATCACCTTGTTTTCCATTTGTTTACACAGCACCAATAAACTTTTCTTTAAATGATCCTTCAGAAATGGGTAGGAGATAGAAACACACAGCCTCCGCAGGTGAACTGTGGTGTGTGTTCTGGTGAGTTCTAGGTTATTTGTCATATAGATATCATTATAAAAACCTCAAAGTTTAGTGTGTGTCTGGGGCGTTTTTTCTTCAATCTTTGAATTCATTGTAATGTATCCAAGCCCTCTTGGGTAGGTAGACCTCAAAATATGTTGTGACAAAGTTGAATTTTGAGGGTGGGGCAGGGAGAGAAAGAGGCTCTAGGAGGGGAACACGACAAGGATGTGTTTGGCTTGCTGTCCCCCAGTGTCAATGAGCCATATTTAGAAGTTCTGTCTTATGCCCCAGATGCTTGTTATGCCTAGCCTCCATCAAAAACTACTGATAAGCCTCATCAGTTCTTCACATTTATTCTTACATAAAGAATTCTGCTGAAGTTATATGCTATGAAATAGTCATGCATCTGTGTTTTTGTGTATTCAGATAGTGCCTGCTCAGCACAGGCATATTTCTGTTAGATAAAGGCATTAGTTTATGGTCAGCTAAGTAGTAAATTAAATCCGATTCAGCCACCAAGGAGAGTAATTTCAAGGGCATTTTTCCATTTAACCCTCTGAGGATGGTAAGTTTTGTTCTCTTTTCATTTGATGTTTCACAGCCATCTGAAGGTCACTCTGCATTGCTGCCTGTTGAAGCTATGTCTCCGATACGTAGGAAAAGGCACAGTACAGAGTTGGCTGCTTGACCACAGTGCTTTTATAGTTGGTAATATAAAATAGAGCTAATAAATTGTCATAAATTCCATCACAGATACATTGTTGCAAGTACCATGCATGTATTTACATGAACATTATATTATTAGTATTGATATGTAAAATATACTGTCAATGACACATGTAATGCCTGCATTGGATTTAGTAGTAAATAGCTTCTGGGCATTTTCTGGTGGGTTATTTCAGCAGCTGTTTCAGGAAGTTGGTTTTTGGTTTATGCTCTTAGGATGAAAGGTTAGCCAAAAGGATAATTAGCAAATCAAAATCTATTAAAAGGAAATCATTATAATAGGTTGAATCTTTAAACGCTTTCTTCCCCATCACTCTTACTGTTCATATATTTCAAAAGTGGATATTCAAGCCTCATTCCTCTTTTGTGTGTCTTACAACCTGAATGGAAGAGCAGTCATTCTGCACATTTTGGTGTTGAAAAACTGCTGGGAACTCCTGGAAGTCTTCAGGTATTTCTTCAGTCTGTCTATAATAATGCTAACTGGCACATATCAAGTTCTGCACCTCTACTGAAAAATGATTATAGGTACCATTAACTGAAAAATAAGCACTGTGGCTGCCACAATTACATTGATGAGCTGTTGCAATTCCTGTTCAAATTGAAAAAGGTCAATCTTTTCTTTCTTCAGTTATATCAATCAGAAATACATGCAAGCAAATTTTTGTTTTGAAGAGATGGTAAGCTTTTTCTCCTGCAGTAATTTAAGCAGAAGCTCAGCATCAAAAATATATTGTAAGATCAAATAAGACTCTTTTTGAGTGCTCTGCTCTGTGCCTGAGCATTCCTACGTGTCCTGTATCATTAAACCTGTATATCACTATTACTTATTCCAGTTCTAAAAACTGGAATTTCAGTGCATATTTTTTTCATTATCATCCTTTAAATTGTACATAGTTTTTCTTACTTTTGGGAGAGGTAAAGATACACATTGGACCAAGATTGACTCTACTAAGGTTGCTGGACAGTGGGAGCAGAGCCGTTCTTCTGATGCCAGACATCTAGTTATCTCACATAATCAGAGAATAAGTAACAGAATGCTAGCAATTATTCATACAGTTGGTGACTCAATGGAGTTTTGTCTGTGTCCAGTTGTGCCGAACTTAAAGATTGTGTCAAGTCTGTAAAATTTGAGTTAAATGTCCTCCTTTTCTCTCAGCCTTTGTGTGAATTTAGTCTCCAAATGTAAAAGAAAGGGTCAGCCCCAATACTGTTGCTTCAGGATACTTTGGTTTTGCCCCTAAATGAGGTAACTGTTCTAATTTTTAACCTTTTTTTGGGGAAAACATGTACTTATGATTGGGGAAAACAGTCTTGCTGGTAGCTTTTCTCTGTATTCCTCAGCAACTATTTAAGTAATCGAAAAGACCTCTGAGAGTACAAGCTGGTCTAGCAGCAACTTCCACGCAATCAATAATGTTGTTTGATTTGGGTTTTTTTTGGTAAATGTTATTTTTGCTCATACTTATCTTTGTTTTNTCTGGGGCGTTTTTTCTTCAATCTTTGAATTCATTGTAATGTATCAAAGCCCTCTTGGGTAGGTAGACCTCAAAATATGTTGTGACAAAGTTGAATTTTGAGGGTGGGGCAGGGAGAGAAAGAGGCTCTAGGAGGGGAACACGACAAGGATGTGTTTGGCTTGCTGTCCCCCAGTGTCAATGAGCCATATTTAGAAGTTCTGTCTTATGCCCCAGATGCTTGTTATGCCTAGCCTCCATCAAAAACTACTGATAAGCCTCATCAGTTCTTCACATTTATTCTTACATAAAGAATTCTGCTGAAGTTATATGCTATGAAATAGTCATGCATCTGTGTTTTTGTGTATTCAGATAGTGCCTGCTCAGCACAGGCATATTTCTGTTAGATAAAGGCATTAGTTTATGGTCAGCTAAGTAGTAAATTAAATCCGATTCAGCCACCAAGGAGAGTAATTTCAAGGGCATTTTTCCATTTAACCCTCTGAGGATGGTAAGTTTTGTTCTCTTTTCATTTGATGTTTCACAGCCATCTGAAGGTCACTCTGCATTGCTGCCTGTTGAAGCTATGTCTCCGATACGTAGGAAAAGGCACAGTACAGAGTTGGCTGCTTGACCACAGTGCTTTTATAGTTGGTAATATAAAATAGAGCTAATAAATTGTCATAAATTCCATCACAGATACATTGTTGCAAGTACCATGCATGTATTTACATGAACATTATATTATTAGTATTGATATGTAAAATATACTGTCAGTGACACACGTAATGCCTGTATTGGATTTAGTAGTAAATAGCTTCTGGGCATTTTCTGGTGGGTTATTTCAGCAGCTGTTTCAGGAAGTTGGTTTTTGGTTTATGCTCTTAGGATGAAAGGTTAGCCAAAAGGATAATTAGCAAATCAAAATCTATTAAAAGGAAATCATTATAATAGGTTGAATCTTTAAACGCTTTCTTCCCCATCACTCTTACTGTTCATATATTTCAAAAGTGGATATTCAAGCCTCATTCCTCTTTTGTGTGTCTTACAACCTGAATGGAAGAGCAGTCATTCTGCACATTTTGGTGTTGAAAAACTGCTGGGAACTCCTGGAAGTCTTCAGGTATTTCTTCAGTCTGTCTATAATAATGCTAACTGGCACATATCAAGTTCTGCACCTCTACTGAAAAATGATTATAGGTACCATTAACTGAAAAATAAGCACTGTGGCTGCCACAATTACATTGATGAGCTGTTGCAATTCCTGTTCAAATTGAAAAAGGTCAATCTTTTCTTTCTTCAGTTATATCAATCAGAAATACATGCAAGCAAATTTTTGTTTTGAAGAGATGGTAAGCTTTTTCTCCTGCAGTAATTTAAGCAGAAGCTCAGCATCAAAAATATATTGTAAGATCAAATAAGACTCTTTTTGAGTGCTCTGCTCTGNCCTCAGCAACTATTTAAGTAATTGAAAAGACCTCTGAGAGTACAAGCTGGTCTAGCAGCAACTTCCACACAATCAATAATGTTGTTTGATTTGGGTTTTTTTTGGTAAATGTTATTTTTACTCATACTTATCTTTGTTTTTGTAACATAGATGTAAGCAGCATTTAGAGCACAAGGAAAAACACATGTTGCTAGGGGATGGCAGGCAGTTGTGAGACCAAGAAGTTAGTGAGTTGGTTTTGATACAGAATTGTTCAGAGATCCTGAATGAAAAATAATCAGACGCACATCAGATATTTAAATAGATGCTTTGAAAAATCTTCCTTTATNTCATACTTATCTTTGTTTTTGTAACATAGATGTAAGCAGCATTTAGAGCACAAGGAAAAACACATGTTGCTAGGGGATGGCAGGCAGTTGTGAGACCAAGAAGTTAGTGAGTTGGTTTTGATACAGAATTGTTCAGAGATCCTGAATGAAAAATAATCAGACGCACATCAGATATTTAAATAGATGCTTTGAAAAATCTTCCTTTATCATCCTTCCAACCTTAATTCTACAGCTGCTGCATTATTGACTTGGTATGAAAAATATGCTACATTTCCTATACCATAAAAATCATATATACAAACAATAGGTTATGTATTATTTCCTTATTACTTGTTTTCAAGGACAGTGAAAATATTTTGGTGTCTGTTGGACAAGTTATATTTGAAATGCAATTTGTTGGTCAAATCTTGAGGGCATGACTAAATATTCACAGTCCTCAGGCAAACCTGCCACAGAAATTGGTGAGAATGTGCAATTACAGATGTCATTTAACTGAAATGAAAATGAGTGTATCACAGTTGATTTCAATGGCAGTTCTCCCTGGGCAAGTACCAAGTAAATAGTTCAGACACAGGCCCACGAGAACGTACTTGCATGTAGATTGTCACTTCTTGATTCATTTATTTAGATGCCCATAAATTTTGCATTGAGTTCCAAAGCACTTTGGCAGCTGTGGGTAGAATTTTAAGATTTTTCTGCACAAACAGCAAGTGAAATGTGTTTCTAGTAATATGTATTTCAGATTCATAGATAGAGGAGGCAATGTTATTTTTATAGTTGAGGAAATGAACCAAGACGTTTTTAAGCAGAAGTGAAAGATGTCTGGGCAGAATACAGTATGTTTGTTGTAATCTTTGAATGTTATTTTTCTAAACATTCTTACAGTATTAAAATGTTAAAAAGACAATGCAGTACTATAGAAAGTTTGCATTCCAGGACCATCTAAAAGAAATGTGGCAGAGTCTGTAGTGGGAGTATAAAACATTTACAAAATAATAGATGTCTGGTGTCAGAAAGAGATAAGTTTAACCAGCAAAAACATTTACTTTCACCCAGATGAGGGTCACATTTTGTAATAACAGATCTTATGCTGTATTTCAAAATTTGCCCAAACTGTATTAGAATTTTCCAACTCTTAAATGTTTCCATTCCAGCCAATACAGACTGACATAGCTCAGAAAAGATGAAAGGTTAAGGTAGATTTAAAGTAAATTTGCCTAGACAAACAGCATCAGGACCCAGAAGACTGAGCTGCTGGATAGTCTCACTTTATGTATCCTCATTAAATTAACATCCACCCTTGCTAGCTGTGCATTGTTTTGTGTCCGCTGGTTAGATCCACCTTGTTTTCAGCTGCTGGCAGCGTAGTGCTGCTGAGCTTGCTGAATTTTATGAACAAGCTCTAGTGAAAGTTTTTGCAACCTACTCTAACAGGAGTGCAGTGTGTCACTGAGAAATTAGATATTGGCAATGTACACGAGGAAATTGCTCTGCATTTGTGTTTGTAGATTAGCTGGTTTTCTCTGGAACTAATGCACTGCAACTAATGCACTGTAACCAACGTTACAAGTTCACCCTATTCAGTCTAAATATTCTAAAAATTGTAAAAGGGTGGGTTGGGGGAGGGGGGGGAGCAAATTGTGTTAATCTCTTTTTAAATGAGGAAAAGAGAAGTCCGATTCAACCTGCATTCTGTAAAAAGAAGAAATTGAAGACAAGCAGATGAAATGGAGAGACACAAAACAAGTTGCTTCAAGTGTGTGTTAGAAGTTACTTTGTTTGCACCAGGTGCAGTACATACACTCCTGCATTTTGGCTAATAGTGCAGAGTCTGCCCTTCTTGTTCCTCTTGCTTTTGCACAGAGAAATTACATTGTGTTGAAATATTAAATAAGAATTTATTGAAATGTGAATGCCCTTTGTGAGTACGTAACAACTTTTGCACAGTTTCTTTGATATGTGCTTTTTATGCATGTGCTAGCATATTTTATTTATTCCTCCCTGTCCCCCGTTCTGGTGAGTCCACCNGTGTTCTGAAAAAATGACAAGTTCCTATGTAAGAAGATTCCTTTGAGTCTTTGGTATGCCAAATCAGAAAATAAATAAATAAATCAAAGAAATTAAGTATCAACATCACTGTTGTACCATAGCCAAACAAGCAACACTTCTAAAATGAAAAAGATTCTTCAGCTCAGCCTGTTGGAGAGTAGTGATGCAGTTAATCAAATAATCCATCTGGGTACCGAGTTCACCCGATGTTGCAGAGCCATCCAGACATTTCCTGATGTAGCTTCAGTATCTCAAGAAAATATGTTGTAGCTTATTTCAGTGCACATTAGTGTTTGAGATGAAAAGCTTTATACTTATAGCTTCCATTTGTTTCTCATCTTTGTATAGAAACAAAACTGGTTTTCTTTAGAATATGTCAAACAGATTTATTTCATGTAGCAACCTTTCATTATATAAAACTAAGCTGTTTTTCAGACAGGCCTGAAGTACAAGAAAAAAAATGTTTTACAAAAACTAAAGGCAATAAAAGGGTTAATACACTTTGCTGTCTGATTTGCATGTCGGTTTGCAGTGGAATTTTTCTAGAACAGAGCCCTACGGGTTTTTCAGCCTCATTTCTCCATAGAGTGCACAACTGGTGAGAAAGTAGGTATTTTATCTGACAGCCATTAGAATGTCATTATTTAGCAAAGGTGGAGATAAAACAGATTTTGAAATCCCTTATCAAAGTTAGTTAACTCTGTCTTAATAAGTGTCAAAAAATAATCTAATGACCTTTGTTTGTTTTTTTGAGTGATGCTGAGATGCAGGACAGGTGCGTACAAATGCTGTCAAGGTTGTGACTGCTAGTGATTAAGTTGCTTACCTTTTATTGCCTTTATGCAATATATTACTCATAGTGTTCATCTTTTTCTTCATAAAAAGGATAATTACTTGTGTAAGTGCATGCCTTATTCCTTTATAGCAATGTGAGACAGCAGAAGATAAGACTTTCTGTGAAGAGCAATGTTTTTAAATTTGCTTTTCTTACTGGAGCTGTTGTCTGCCTTTCTATTCAGTAGCTTTGCTGCTATTGAAGGAGTCCCTTCTTGTCCTTCTGTTCATTCGATCATTGATCTTCTTCTCCCTCCATATCTTATTTCAGGGCAAAGAGATGTGTAGCAACTGTTGTTTTCCAGTATGATGGCTTCTGGGTCCTCTCTCTCTGCCCCAGACCTGCGTCCCGGGGTAGATTCTAGAGTTTGTTTAGGCAGTCCTTCCAGGACAGTGTGGATAAATAAGTTTCCCCCACCTTGATTTGATTTTGTCATGGTTTCTGAACATCTCCCTTAATTACTTTCAGCTAGGCTTGTAACCTCTTTGACTGTGATCTCTCTACTTTAGTGTTTTTGTTTTAAATGCTTTAAATTTTGTTACAGTATTTCTGTGGTACAGCTAAGGCTACTGCTTTTTCTCTCTCTAAATTCTCCATGTCCTTCACTTTCAAAGCTCTCCATACCTTTGCATGTCTGTTGTAATGTACTTTCAAGATGCGGACTTGCACCTATCACCTATCAGCCATTGCAACCAGCTTCCTGCTTTTCCTGGTTCTATTTGTGAAGAGCTCCCTGCAAACAGCTGCCAAACTTACTTCCATTATTCTCACCTCTGAAAATTTCTCTTTCTCTGTGAGGGACTGAAAATCAGAAAAAACCTTGTGAGAATTGTCTGCTGCACCAGTGCCTGTGTTGGTGACTGGTTGTTCTGTCTCTTTTGTGGTTTCATACCTGTCTGCAGCTGTGATCTCTGCTCCTAAACTGAATATCGCTTGGTCTGGAGACCACCTTATTGTTCTGTGTGCAGGAAGCTTAGAACAGCAAGGTCAAATGATAGTTTTTAGTAATATCAACTAACTTGCCTCTTTTCAGCATGGTCAGTGGGCATATTGTATAAAGAAGTATAGGAAGAAAGAGTGTTGTGAGAAAGTTTGGTTTTTTTTAGTTTTGTGTCAGATGTGCCAAGCATCTGAAATGTCAGATTTTAATTGAGAATTTTATTTTTCAATAAACTTGTTTTTGCTTTGTCTTTATTGATGCCAATTTAGCTACAGTGATAAGCTTTTCACCAAAATTTCATGGATTGTATATGGCTGTAATTAATGTGACTGATTTTGCCTTTGCTACACAGTTGATTGGGGAAAGAGCATTTATACAATAGTCTGACATCCTGATTGATTTCCTTTTCCTTTTCCTGTTCTGGACTGACTGTATGCTTCAAAGGTTGCTTAATGCAATGGAATATTCATAGGCATATTTGGAGCTGTTGAATTATAGGGAGAACCTGAAAATTGGTTTAACTCAGTACAGCTCTGCTGGTTTGGGAGATATGCTTGCTTTGCTTCAAAGTCTCAATTACTCTCAAAAATCAGCACTTCAGACTGATACCAGTTCCCCATAACACAACTTAAGTGAACTCAAGACTATCGTTGCACCGCATTTCTAGTAGCCCATAGATGAAACATAAACCGTTACTTTCAGAAATCACTTTTGGTTTTACTTACCACAGGAAGTGGCATGGTCAGCAATTAGTTGAAGGTGTTCAGGGTCATCAAGCTGTCAGTGTTTTTAAAAGTCATTCTTTCAGCAGTGATGTGGTACTGTAACACACAACTGTGAACAAGGCTGATTACACCAAAGGATTTGCACCTAACTGTGCATCAGTTCTGCTGACCAGTTGCATAACATTGATAACCACGCAGTGATTCAGTTATACATTAAATTATTTCGTTGCTGTGTTTCTCCTAATGAAGCTGGTTTGGGATGGAAATTGCATTAGATATTGCATGGCTCTATCCTTCACGTTTTTCAAGAAGAAAAGGAGAACAAGTATTTACTGTTTTCTTACCTTTACAAAGGAGAATCATAAATAGACTGCTGAACAGTTTTTTCCATTATGCTTTTTTTTAAGCTGTCAATATGTTCTGTTGTGCAAGGAGGTGAAAGAATTATAAAAACAAATCTCAATTTCTAGGATGGGAAATTATCAAATCTCTCAAAAGAGCTGCAGTGTAGATTGTCCAGAGCAGTGGTGGCCACTTTGCAATGTCTGTGTTGCCCTTCTGTTGTAAGAACTTTGTGTATAGAGGCTGCTCAGTGCCTGCAGTTTGGGGGTGCCGTGAAGGACCTGGGACAAGGAAAAGTGAAACGCTGATGCCTGGCAGTGGATGGTTATAAGCAGGTCTTTTTCCAGTGGGGAGCCACCTCTGTCACAGCCAGTACCACTCTGGGATGCAGTTCTCTGTCTGATCCTTGTCTGTCCATGTGCTCAGCCTTCGGCACCAGTCATGGTAATAGTAATAGATAAAGGTAATAGTCCCAGCTTCTGGCGGAGAAGAGAGGCAGGCAGGTGTGTAAAGCTGTACTTTTTATCACACGTAAAAAATATATTTTCAGTAATTGAAATATTTATTCTTCCGTTACTGTCACAGGAAGAGCAGACATGTATTTTTTGTAACAGGCATAAAATGTACGTGACAGTTTTGTAAGGGTTATTAGGATCATTGCAAAACTCCGTATCTAAAAGCTTTCAGAATACGTGTTGGAAAGGGCTCCTGCAAAGCGTATCACATGTGGCATCTTTACATTGGATAGTCTTTTCATTTCCATTGCTGTTTGAACAAGCTCTTGCAAAACAAACATTTATTGCCAAGTTATGTTTTGTGTATCTTAAGTAATTAAAAAGTGCAGATAGGCATGTTGTGGGGTGTAAGTAGCAATGAGTATTATTGATACAGAAGAGCTTTAATATTTGAATTTCTAGATTTATACATGAGTTTTAGAATGCTCCTTGTTTTAATTTTTATTAGGAATCTCAATTCTGAATTTTAAGTTATTTTTCTATTGAAAATAGCATTTATATTTTCACCATGAAGTCTAAATTAGAACTTCTGTCTAACACGCACCAAAATCATCATTCTCACTCAAAATGTAAAAAAGTTAATTCCTAGCTGTAGACAGCAATACCTATAGGCACATTTTAGTATGGTACATGATCATTTTAAAATATAAATTATTAATGTGCAAATATATATATATGTTATAAAATTGTAAACACACAAATCACAAAGTAAACCGAGTGAACTCTCTTAAAGGCACCTTATAAACCAAACTGCATAACACAGTTGTTAGGGAGATAAAAAACCAAAATTGTTCTTTTGGCTTTCTGCATGGACTGCACTGATCACTGGACTATGCCAGGGCAGAGCATTCACGTTCAGCTGTTCACCAGGAAAGAAAATAACTGAAAATAAGAGATGCAGGCTGAGTGTCAGTGGGAAGAAGTTTTATGGTAAAATTTTTGCCCCTGTTTGAGCTAAGGCAAAACCCTTTCACTTAGCTGAACTAGGATTTCAGCACTGACGGGTAGGTCCTATAGATTATTCATAGCAACTGCAGTGAGACTTGCATGACCTGCAAAGGTCAGTAAATCACTTCAGCTGGTCTCGCATTGGAAGCTAAAACCTGTTAGATTTGAACTTGTCAGATGTTGTCCTGTGTCCTGACTTTGGTACGTACAACTGAAATGAGACTACTAATAAGGTAAGTCAGTCTTGAATTTTAACATGGTGCTGACACAGACACAAGGCAAACAACCAGAAATATGTGAAAACTTCAAAGAAGAATTGAAACAATGTAAGTAGGCAACAAGAGCATTGATATTACTGAGCCCAAAGCAGTACTTAATTAGCTTGCTTTATTTTTTCCTTGGGCTCTGTTTCAAAATAAATTGAGGCTTCAGTAAGAACTTGAAATGAATGATTGCTTTACTTCTCTGGAGTCTTGAGGAAAAGGGAGACTTAATTTAAAGACAGGAATTTAGCGCAGATGAAATATGGCCTTCCTATGTGGAAAAAGAACATAGTCGGATACAGTGCAACAGTGCTTGTTAGATTTCAAGTGAACCTCTTGCACATGAGTTACCATGCGGACGTTTCAACCGGACCCTGACTCAGGTTGAATCACAGCTGCGGTTTTCTGGGAGGCGGTTGATGCTGCTGTGGTCTCCAGCTTCTGGCTGTGCTGAGCTGTGCAGCAGAAGCTGGTGCGTCCCTGGTCCTGGGCAGGGGAGATTCACGCATGCACTTGCTTGGCCTCTGCCCGGCTCCGTGGGCTTGGCTGAGGTAGAAATCAGACCAAATTTGAGCCTATTCTCAATAATACTTGCCTTCAGAAATAGCAAGAGTACTGTAATCCTACAGCTGCACCTAACCATCCTCGTGTATTTTATACAGTGATTACAGTTTTGAAGTATGTACATGTGTGCAGGCATTAACAGTTACACTTCTGATTTCTGCGTGGAGATATTAGTTGTTAGCTCTGTGCTATACATACAAATAAGAGTGGTCTTCTTTGTGCTTTGTATACACATACTATTTGCATTTCCTGTGCGCTGCACAGTTGAATGCTTGGCATTTCTGTCTCAAACATAAAACTGTACGTAATGGTGTTTTGAATTCTGTGGATTGAAAACAATAAGCTGTTATCAAAAGCCCATTTGGAGAAGTGCAATTTTCTGATTTTAGAAGCCAGGAAAACCCAGTTCTGGCCCCACTGCAGTGACAAATATGCACTTAGCTCCGTGTACTTTCTGTGGGAGTTAAACTGTATAATAACATTGTAATTATGATCTTTGAAGATGTTCTGCATTAAGCATTTAGAGTGGTGGAAGGAAACATTAATTCATAGAGGGGCGTATGTCTCTCCTTATACATCCCCATGGATGAAGAGCTTATTTGTGCCAGGAAGCTTTACAAATGATGGAATTATTATGTGAACTGAGGTTCTTTCCAAAAGCTGTGATACTGGCAGAACTGAGCCCAGCTGGATGCTGGTAACTTCTCTCTAGTTTTCTAGAAGTTTTCTTGTTAGCTTGTTATACATTATATACTCCAGAATTGCTTTGTATTATGAATAGTGAAAACACTGTAAATTTAGGGAATATTTAAAAAATTGATGTACTACATCAGCTGGTGGCCAGCTAAGTGAGGAGATGTGGGAAATGAAATCTGTCGTTTTTCAATCATCTGTTAAATTCAGGGATGGAAAGCCACTGCTCTGTGATGGTAACGGGTGGCCTGTGTAAAATGGACCTCACTCCATTGCTCAGGATCTCACTCCACAGACACTTGAAGTGGTCTATCTCAATGTCAGTAAAGCATTTGACACCGTCTCCCACAGTAACCTCGCGGCTAAACTGAGGAAGTGCGATCTGGATGATCAGGTAGTGAGATAGATTGTGAACTGTCTGGAGAAAAGAAGCCAGAGAGTTGTGGTGAATGGGATGGAGTCTAGTTGGAGGCCTGTATCTAGTGGAGTCCCCCAGGGTTCGGTATTGGGACCTGTGCTGTTCAATATATTCATCAACGGCTTGGATGAG